>NW_010585689.1:22097-50115 GCF_000705375.1 Tinamus guttatus
CCTGCAGTAAGGCTAGGAGAGATTGTGTCAAAAGCATTGCTAAAGTCAAGGTAAAAGACTGCTTTCCCTTAGTCTACAGAACCAGTCATTACATCATGGAAGGCAATCGAGATTAATTAGGATAATTAAGGATAATTATAGATAAAGGATAATTATAGAATTTTCCCTACCTTCCATCAACTTCAGAAGCACATTTTATATCTTTTCTCTGGTGGATAGTTCATGATTCCAGTTTCTGGATCTACGCTGGTGACAGACTTATTAATTCCTCTTCATAATTAGTCCCTAGTTGCATAGATCTGACTCTTCTCATGAATCTCAGGTTCTCTCCTCTCTGTTTTATCTCCTTATTCCCTTGCAAACTCTTGTATATCATTCTCATTTCTCTTTCGACTTTAGTCTCTAACTATATCTATCCTCTTCTCTTGAGAGACTGGATGCTTACTTATTTCTTTGCCTGTATTACAATTTCTACCTGGCTCTTTTCATTATTCTTCAGTGCCCTTATTTAGAAAAATATTCACAATTGGGTTATATTTGTATTTGAGTAGATTCAGGCATAAACGTAACTAAATATGAATTTAGTGTGGAGTTATCCACTAGTTTAATCATAGCTACTAAGCACTTTGATTTACAGAGGCTAGAAACATGCTTTATATGGCTTATTAATGGATAACATATTTAAAATTAGTGCCCAAAGTTCATATGTAAAAGATGAAGCTATGTATTTAAGCTGAAACACTCCCCTGTTTTGTAGTAAGGAAAAAATGCCTGTTTACATTTTCAGTTTCAGTTGCTGGATGCACACTTTATATGCATGTGTTGTTAGAGTGGACTTTAATAGAAGAGTAGCCTAATGTATGTGTATGAGGGAGATTTGGCAGGCGTTGATTTACACCTAGGTTACTGTCTTATACTGCAAACTTGCAGGATCATTTATAAAGGCAGTATTTAAGTGTTAAAGAGATTACTGTAGTAAATGAATCTTGTCTAAAAACTAACAGAAGAAAATCTGTTTGGCTTTCCCTTAAAAACACAATGACTTTATAATTTATCTCATTTCAAAGTTCTGTCTGTAACTCCTCTGGTTCACACAGTTGCAAAAGGAAAAGCATGCATGCTCCTCTGCCATTCTATTTCTTACCCAGAATGAAGCAATTACATTTTAGAAGAGACCATTTAAAGGACAACCAATTTCACTGCAAGCGTCTAGACTTCCAACAGTTTAGTGTGACTTTTACTGCAAAGACATCTGTAAATTTGTATCTTTGCTGCAGTGTGCCTCCTAGAGTTTTCTATAATTCTGTGGCAGAAACCATATTACTTACTGCTTGCTGAGTTCAATACTGTATTTCAGTAGTTCCTGCTGTAATGGACATATCACGCTCGCCAAAACAGTATGTCTAGACGTGTATGTAGACATTTGTGTGTGTGTGCACGTGTGTTTGTGTATATGCAAAGCTGCTCAGACTTAAAGGTTTTTACATATATATAAGAATGTGTAAGAGAGAGAAGTGGATAGATTTTTACAAACACACATGCATACAAATATATATATATACACACATACACGCACCCATATAAATAGCAGAAATTTAGAGAAAAATATCATGACATGCGCAATATTCTGATTGTCCAGTGTGTTACTTTTGAAATAGATACCTTCTTTTCTCCTGACCAAAGAATGATTCCAGTATGACTGACTATTTCCCTGCAAAGTGGATTATATTAAATGAATAGAAAATACCGCATTTAACTCATGGGGTATCCTTTAGATATCTTGATACTCTCATTGAATATTTTTTTTGAGTAGATAGACTCGGAAAAGTGAATGACAAACATCCTACTGGGAGTACCTAACACTGTCTATTCTCCCTGTTGCAGCTGATATGTGTAAGTCCAAACTCTTTGTGTTTGTACTGGAAAGAAGACATTCTAGCTCTGTGTCTAAATGTGTCTGACTGTTGATCTGAGTGTTGCATTACAGCCAGCTTCCAAGAGATTTGCATGCACGGCAAGAAGCAAAGTCCACTGACTCACTGAGTGCTGAAAAGACCTACAATATTTGAAAAAAGATGATAGATGAGTACAGCTAAAAGACAGATTAAACCTACCAAAAAAACAAGAATCTGAAGCAATTATTTTCCTCATACGACAACAAAAAACAAAACAAAACAAAAAAAAAGGTGTTGTCTTCATCTAGAACTAAATTTAAGACTTGAATCACTATTGTTATTTTCTTGGAAGTTTTATATCAGATGTTCTGAGTTGTCTCATGAGCATAGCCCTCTTTTGATTTAAGGATACCAATTTTTTTGTAAGTTAATGTTTAAATGGAAATATATCAAGCTGAATCTATTCAATATAGAATGAAATAAAAATAATCTATATTTTAAAATACACATTCATCATAAAGATGGAAAGGAATATCAACATGAAAGAATTAAAATAGTCTGATTTACATTCAGCTTTAATTTAGCTCTCTTATCTGTATACATGATGACACACTCTTTAATCACATGACTGAAAAATATTTTTTCCTCCCCAGAGATCATTCTTCTTAAACTTGAGCCCTTGCACCTCTAACTGAACTAATTTAATTCTCTCAGCTCATTTCTCAGCCTTCCTTCTGTGCTTTTATGCAGAAGAAAAACTAAATGATGCATGTTGCTTGGTTTTTCTTTTTGAGAAATGGAATATGTTAGTCAAAAAAGAATAATTTGGTCAAAGTTCTGAACAATTCAAAACAAGCTTTATAATGCAAAATATTGAGCACCTTTAACAGGAAGGCATGCCACCAACACTGCTTGCATTGTATTTACTCAAGAGCTGGAGAGAAAGAGAAGCAGTATAAAAAGCAAGCAAATCAAACTTAAGTAATGTTTTTCTTGAGGAACACACAGCATTTAACACACAATGATTATTTATCTGTGTGCTAGTAAATGCCAAAGCTTTTTCAGCTAATACTAGTAAATCACTTTAAGATTTATTATGAGGGTGGGAAAAAAAGAGGTAGCCTTCCATGAGATATAACAAACAATCGATTGGTTATAAGGGATAAGAGGTCCAGTCTAAAGGAAGTTGAGGCATTCCCTGAAATCTCAACTTAACCCAAGTTAAAATGAACTCTTGCAAGGAAGTAAGAAAGTAAAGTGTTCCCTCAGCAGAGAGAAGTGAGACAGATACTGACTCAGTTGTTTTTTATCTGTGTCAGATTATGAGTCTAATGACAGTGAAATGATGATTAGTAGGTCATCAGGGAGGCTGAAATGTATGAATGCCCAAGAGGAACAGTCTGAATATTCCTCCTATATTGAATAAGTAGGCCAAGATAAATCCCTTATGACTATTGTGTTAAATGAACTTGAAAGTGAGGGACAAAAATGCATATGTGTATAGATGGCCTTAGCCCAGCTGTCCTCCACCTAGCAGAATCTATAGCTATACTTTTCGGTATAAAACATGGATTCACAGATTCACAGTCAAATGTGGAAAAAAGGTGTTTAAGAAAAAAACAGGGGTAGAAATGGTGGGAATTCTGTGGTACAGTTTAACCAATAGTTTGTTTCAAGGGTCACACTCAAGCTTAGCGTGAGAGCCCAGTGGTTCTGTGAAGTTGGTCAGTAAATGTTGCAAGAATGAAACCAAAAGTATTAACTCTTTTTGTCTCCTAAAAAAGGCAAATACGAATGCAATTTGTGCTTTATCCTCTACTTCACTTGAATAAATGAATAGAAAACATGCTAGTGATGGAATCAAGTCTGTTCTTTGGGAGCAGAATCCCAACTAGAACCACCAAGGGGTCTCACAATGCTTGCTGGAGATAATCTGCCAGAAGTCAGGAGTAAATTAGAACTATCTCAGATTTAGACAGAAGACTCAGATCATGCAATGCAACAGAACACAACATTTATTTTTCCTTTAGCTTTACTGAGTAACTTTCCAAAAGAAGATTAACTATACAGGAATCTCAACTGCACTTAGCAGCTCAGTTCAAAACAGTGTCTCTAAACACAGCCCACGTGCAAGCAACTGGAAGGCAAACTTAGGTTTGCCTCTCAAGGGCATGACTCATGCAGCAAGCTATGATCTAGCACTATGAGTCAAGCTCTGCCTCAAATACACTGTGGTGCTGCAGTGGATTGTTGCATCCTACTTCATATAACTGTTGGATTATTGCTTGATTTCCTAATATCAGAAATTAAAACATCAAGTTTAATTGTTAGGAATCCTACTGACTTTGGGAAATGTTGACTTAGACTATTTATGTTACAATAGAACTATAATAGCAGGTGTTCTGTTTTATTCACCTTCAGAATTACATGATATTGGAAGCTTGGAGGAGCAGTAACACAGGACTCGCTTATTACTTTTAGACAGTTTCCCTAACTGGAGGAGCAGTAACACAGGACTCTCTATATTGGCTTATTACTTTTAGACAGTTTCCCTAAACAAGGGAATGAGCTTCACAGAGGGAGCTACTTCAGCATTCGGACATCTATGAAACGAAGGGAACATAGGGCAAAAATAACCTTGACCTATTAAACTGTGGGCAAATAGGTACTACCTGGCTACTTTGTAATCTTTTGTGCCTTTCTAGTTAATATGGTTTATACTTCCTTATTTGTAAAATTTGCATTTCTCTTATGGGAAAATACACTGTATTTCAGCACTATGGGATCCAGGATGATGTCTTACTGCAGCAATGAATCTATTCATATGACTGTGAAAAGAGAAACATAGAGTGAACTAATTCATTTTGAGACCACGACAGAATTTTATGTATCAACTTTAATCTATACCTATTTAAGAATAACATTTCCCTTTACCATTTCATGAATATGCTTCATCCTACTGGCATTTAAAGTGATTTAAATGACAAAAACCCCATGAACAGATTTTTGAATCTCAGGCTCCCTGTGGCTTTTTCAATGCCTGTTTGATTTTTATAGCTTTGCTTCTGTTCCTTATGATGATTAAGAGGTGAGACCAACACAAAGCAAAACAAAGTCCTGTCTGAGTGTACTTAGGACTTGCTATGTAATGTAACTGGGGACACTTTTCTGCCTGGATAATCTAGAATGGGAAAAGACAAATTATAAATGACAGTATGCCAGCAGAAAGGATGCATGTAAATATTAAAAGAGGGACTGCTGATTGACTTGACAGCTCACTGAATGATATTAAAAGTATAAACAAATGGCAGTGATTTATGACTTAAAATTCTTAGGAAGATGATTTTGGTGTGTGGTCTTCTCTGTTGAAGGCTTTTTCAGAATTCAGACTCTGCAGTAGTGCCCTTTTCAAGCAAGCGTTCAGATAGAGCTGTAACTTTAAAATGTACTTCTTCATAGAGCTGCTCATGACAAGTAGGCTTAATTTTCTAAGAAAGTCACAAATGTAGATGCATCATTATCTGAAGTGTACTGCACATTTAATTTTTATGTGGGAGAATAAAGAACCATTTTGAGGAGTTGGATGAAACCACATCAGTAATAAACAGGGACTGTTTGCAATGGGAATTGGTTTTAAATTGGCTCCTTCAGTTCATTTTGTTTTGAAAAAGTTGCATGCAAAAAGGTTAGGCAAGTTTTAACCCTTGTCGTTCATGATCAAATGCTTACCCAGCCTTGTCTGAAATCTAACAAATGCCCAGAAGACCATGATCTCATAGGTCATAGAAATGATTAGCACTAGTATTTAACTGAATCCAGTGGATTCTTGCAGAATTAGAAGATATGAACTTAAATTTTAGTCCTGCTCTGTACAATCTTAAATACAAGGGTTAGCCTTAAACTTCAAATCAAGCCAGACATCACCCATGATACCCTGAGACACCCTAAGCTCTTTTTTGCTTTTCTCCTAAACAATTGATTTCTTTTTTAGGCTCCATGAGTAAATGGGTCTCTTTAGGCTCTCTAGATTGCAGCTCTAGTGATACATCCACGCTGAACTGCATGCTCGGTGGAATTTCCCGCTGAGAGAAGATCACTTTGTCATTAACACCAATTCTCAATGTAGTCCAGAGAGATATAAAGCCTTAAGCTTTAGATTGAATTTTTGAGAGTCTCCTGATCCCATACTTAACCTAATCCAATCCTAGACATAGCCAAAGACAAGAACAAAAAAATATAAAAATTATTATTTTTCTTGTGGAACAAGTCCATATTCTGAACTATCAGGCCTTCTGAGATTTTACAGTAGTGAAATATTTAGCTTTGGCATTCCAGCTCATAGGTATTAATAAAGCTAATTCTGTTCAGAGCAAAATAGGAGTGGCACAGATCTTTTCCCAGATAGGTCTTGCATTTTCCAGTATCCTGGCTTTTTATAAACCTAAATGTAAACCCAAATATTACAGGCTGATAAAAATAATCTAGAAAAGCTAACCTGAAGAAGGATAAACATATGACATTCTTCTCTTCAGGTAGCAACCTGCTTTCAACACTCTGAAATATATCCCCCTCTTCAACCCTAGTGATTGTAACCTCTAACTCAAATCTCAGGCGCTTATATTTACTTCAATCATGAGGTTTATGAACAGTCTCATAAAACAACAGAAAACTTGATGCAACTTGCATTTTTTTTTCTCTCTCTATGCAAGCAGTAGGTTTTATTCTTGGTAAACAAGTCTTGAAGAACACAGTAATCAATGTAGCCCTCACGACTGCAATGTTGGTCCTGGCCCTGGCTTCTTATGGACTCTCAGAAAAAAGGATTCTCCTGCTGGTACAGACAGCTGACATAGGTCGGAGGGTCCTGCAAGTATGGTGCAGATATTTAACTTATCCCCTGCTATTGTCAGCCAAAAACATGGGCTTAGCAACTGTGCAGCAGATCACTCCTGGCCCAGAATGATCTGTAGGTGCTATCCCTATGGGCCTTCTGAAATACAATTGCTGACTTTTGGGGCCTGGCTATTCCAAATTCTTCTCATAACTCAGCTCCAAAGTTGAAAATAGCTTGGGGGCAGAACTGTCTTCTGCCTAAACCTTTATTCTTATCTGCAACCCGGTCATTATGTTTACCAGTACTCCAGGCATGGTATGAACCACAACAAACTGAAGTGGACAATTTCCAGTTTTTAAAGCCAGTGTTCATCCTTACAACGCTGCAGAACTGAACATTATATTTCCTCTACTGTTAATGACAATGAATTTTAAAACAGTTATTCAGGACAGAGATTTAGTCCAATTTGATTATTATACAGATCAATATACCATTCTCTACACCCATTTTTTAAAACAGCAGACCCTGAAGGATCAAGTATAAAGGTGTTTTAACACCTGCTGGCCACAGAGGTGTCTGTGCAGGTAATACAAAGCAAATAAACAGAGCTGCCCCTATCTCTCTTTTACCTCATAGCAAACTATGTAGGTCTGCAGTTTCTTACTCAGAACTTATCTACTGATGAATAAAGACTCAGAGAAGGGCAGAATAAAAGGCAGCAGAGTATGAAGGCTTTGCCCCCTGTATTAGTCCTCCTCCACCTAATGGTGGGCCTTGTGGAAGGAGACCTCAGTCTTCTGCAGACTGATTAAGGTCCTGTCCTCCTAAATACTAATTAGATTGTCCAGTTCATGATCTTAAAAGTTACAGAATTAGAGGACAAAGTTCTTGCCCTAATAATTACCAGGGAACAGATTCACTAAGCTGCATTTCCTCTCTCTTCCCTCTCAGTTTAAAATATTAGAAAGAATATAAGGAGTACAAAATATCCCAAAGAGTACAAAATATCAGCTTTTTCTGAGCTAGAAAAAATGGAGCTGTTCTTTGCTTCTAGCATCCAAGACCAGAGAAGTCTTGTAGGCTGTATACTTACAGCAACAGTTTCATCAGAGAACAGTGAGGCATTAGAGAAACTGATGTCCTTAATTACCATCCCTGTAATCCTAAACAGAACTACAGTGCTATATATAACAACACACTGGAAGCTTCTTGTTAGACGAGAACAAAATCTCAGCCATTCTCTCAGATATTTTGCCAGAAACCTGCACTCCACCTCCTAGCCTCTAAGAGAAAATATAATTTGAATTGCCTTTAGTTTTAAGCCTAGAGGCTATGTGGGGTCCAAGATAAAACAAATTTCTCAGATACTACTACAAGGTAGCACTAGTTAATGACACTGCTAAGTTTAACCGTATCCCACAAGCTTATGATGTTATGGCGGGGCAGGGGGGAAGGATTTTTTTTTTGTCCTCTTTTAAAGCAAGCCTCATTTAGAGGGGAAAGAACCTTGTCACTCAAACTTTGGTGAGCGTAAACATGTTGCGGTTTGATGCAGGAGGGAGCAAATTTTGTAAGAGATGAATCACCTTTTATTCCAGCTGATTCTCAAAGGTTAGAGGGACTGGAGGCAGCTGGACTCATCTCTTAATAGGAATACCAAATACTGTGTTAGCTATGTGCCCAGCTCTGGCATTATTGGATTCACCGACAGTCTGCTGACCGTCAGTCCGATTGCCTTCTTAGGAGTGAATTGAGTTCCCCAACAGTGTGATCAACCATTAGCTCGACTCTGGCAGTATCAGATTCACCGATCTACAGTCTGCTGACCATAGGTCCAATTGCCTTCAAGACAAGTGGTCCAGTTTGCAAATAGCACAACTTACTCAAATGCAACATTTAGGAAAACAGGTTTTGGATGTCAGTATAGGAAGTTCTCTACTACAGTATGGGGGTTCTTAGCTAGTGCCTAGCATACAGATGCACAGTCATCATTCACCCAGAAGATGGGAGAAGGCTCTCAATCTTGAGGAGTCTCCTCAGGCAGTGTCCTGACCCGAAGGGAGGAAAGGTGTTTCGGACTGTCTGATCCAGAAGTTATGATGACGTCTTCCCTCTCTTCTTTTCCTTCTTCCTTCCTAGTTCTTACCCACCTTCTTTCTTCCTAGTTCTCCTTTTATATATATTTTTTCTTTTACATTCAGTTGGCGTTTGAGTGACTCTAGTCATACTTTTGTTATTTATTGGTTTTAAAAAGTCTCCCCAGTTAATTGAAAATCTAGAGAGCATGCTCAGTGAGGAGTGGTCGTGTATTGGTATTATAATGGGATTAGAAGGAGAAGAAGCCTCAGCAAAGCTTGTCAGACGGAACTGATCTGCCACCGTTCCTGGCCCAGCACCAGACATCACACTGTGTGGCCCATCAGCTGTGTGGCACCACCAGGCTGCCACCACTGCGGGGGAGTACAATAGAGTTTGGCCAGGGTGTCTTCACTCCACTCCACCCTCCATTCACTTTTATTAGTATGTGCTAGGAGAGCAGACTGTGTTGCCTAGGAATCCTGGAGAAGTAGATTCCACACATACCAACCATCCTGAAAGTGGTAACTGTCTCTCATCTCAGACAAAACCTCTCCAAAGCCAGAACTTCTGTCAGGCTCCATCTTTCTCCAAGTCCCCCCCCTTCTCGAGCAATTCTCTCACAAAATCTCCCTCCAATCCCAAACCTAGGCTGAGCAAAAAAACAGAGATCCTCAAACCAGCTCCATAAAAATATTTTTCGTTTTTCCCTCTCACTCTCTGGTATGCAGGATTACCACATGCTGAAGAGAGAAAGCGCTTAATTCTGTCTTCTCTATAACACTAACCTTTCAGCAACAGCTGTGCTACTCTTCCCAATACCCAATAATTGTAACGTCGACTGTTGTGTTCTGTATTTGGAGGCAAATGAAACAGGAAATACTCTTTCTCTGTGATACTGTTTAACATTCCTGAACCTTGAAAGATGCAGAAATAAAGTAGACACTTCATTCTGTCTCCTGTCTTGTCCTGGGAGACATCAAGGGAGACATCTTGGGACAATTGTTTATCCTGGGTCATAGTTGACTCTGGATTTACTGGTTATAGATAAAGACTGCACAAGGAAGAGAGTGAAACAGGAGCTATTTCTTTGCTCTGACACCTGTCGTTGTTTTACCTCACTGACAAGATTAGAGGAAAAACAAAAAAACAAATGAACAAAACCAGAAGATATTATCTGCTTCCTGAATGATTCCTCATTATATTTAAGGAAGCCTTGCAGAATCAGCAAGTTCCTGCTGCCCATGACACTGACCCTGACTGAATCTTAAAGTAGGGTTTAACAATAAATCAGAGAACTCAAAGTAAACGGCCACCTTGATTGAGAGGCTTTCGTCAGAAAAAACTGTAACTCGTAACACACCATTATGTTAAACTAAGCCCCCAAATTTGCTTTACAGTTTTTGGTATGAACCATTCTAATATCTGATGTAAGATTGATTTGAAGGATTCAGTAATGAATCAATATATTTATGTAATTCTGACCCAATCTTCACTCTGTTTCTAACAAAAGCCCTTAGTCACTATTGTGGTTAGATTAGGAAAAATAAATAAATAGAAACCACTGTCCATTCCAGAATCACCTCTCATCAAAGACTGATTAACCTTGTGGGATGCAGCAATAAACAGAAATTTTCAAGCCCTCCTCTGTAATCTCAATTTAGGCTCAATGAAAGATTCCTAGTCAGCTGTCGCAACATATAAATTATTCTTCATTTATAAAATTAGCCTCATGCAGCAGTTCTTGCAGGATTCAGAAAGAAAAATAAACTAATATGGCCTTGTAGTCCAGTAGCAATAGCTGAACACTAAATGTAAGAATTAGCATTCCTGGAGCACCTAAAATAAACAGTCTTTCTTCTACTGCCAGGATTCAGTGTACCTCAGAATGAGAATCCAACCAGCTTCAGCAAAGGCCAGTCTTTTGACTACTGTCTTGCATAAAGATTGCTTTAACAATGTATTTTGTCTTAAGAATAATCATGAGAGCATGGTCTGTAGGTGAACACAAAACATGAATTATTTACCTCTTCCATATTTGACCTTCTCCAAAAAAAAGAGATACATGAGAAAGAAAGATCTTATCTTCTGATGTTCATGAGCATAACCCTTACTAGGACCTCAAGCAGAGGCTTAGCAAGAGTAGAGGTTCCATACTAGTCAGATTAATGGAATAAGACCCACTGTTCTGCCAGTAAGCCTAATTTTATAATAGCAAATTCATTGAGCTGCAACAGTATATGCAATCAGCTATGCAGCCTCACTGTTGGGGCCCTGAGTGCATTGATTCCTCTGACCAACCTCACTTAGATCTTCTACACACACCCTCTGCCAATGGGCCAGGAGCCCTCGTTAAGCTCAGGTCAAGCTCCTGGACTGGAAGGTAGATCTGTCTCCAACCTTGTTGTTGGTTCCTCTTGTCCTGGTCTTTTGGCTGAATGTCCTGGATGGCTCCTGACTATGATTTTTATCTCTGGCTGATGATTGCTGAGCTGTCAATAGGGCCTGCCACTGCCAATCCCTCGCCTTGCCATAGGCCTGCACAGTTATTGCAGCATTGCAGTTGCTGCCCCTGGGTACCTCCTGCCTCCTCTTCCCTTGAGAAACAGTCCTGCTCTTGCTACTCCTTACTCAGCAAACATAATCCCAATTCCAGACAGTTCTCATATAGCCCTTATTGGAAATTGATTAGGTATCTTGATAGACCAATAAACCATGCTTTTCTGGCTCTGCTGCTGCAGGTTATGTTTTTTTTTTTTTAATCCAAGATCTTTAACTCCTTTTTTACTTAAATGTAATAAAGTCCTCCGTCCAAATGAGGAATCCAAATGGCAACTCGGCGAATAATATGGGCAAGTAATAAACATGGTTCTTTAGCCTCTGCTTCCTCAAATGTTGGTATTAACCCTGTCTCTAGATGTAGCCAAACTTTAGACATTCTTCTCTGCTAGATCCAGCTCTCTGCTGATCCCTGAGGCATTGCAGAATACAGAATTAAAATTAGTTTTTTATGCATTTAATGCATGACAAGTGATTCAGTCTCACAGGGCTCAGACATGACATGATTAATGACTTTCTGGTTTGGCAGCCAGGGGATGCCACTGGGCTTCTAAAATGCCTATATTTATTCACCTGAACTTCACCTCTCCCATTTTATTCTTAATCCAGACTCGAACCTAATTTATGTTTAGCTTCAGCCTGGAATACTTTCCTGAAAAAAATAATGATTTTTTCCCCCAGCAAGATAGCAGGTGAGTATCCTGGGTCTTTGAGAATCCCTTATGTGGAAATACTTAAGGATATGGAAAGGAATTACTGCCTCTGGAAGAGCAGACATACTGATGCTTACTGATAAAAGCTGACAAATTCAAAGTTAGGCCACAAATATCAGTCAAACTCTAAGTTTCCTATTGGTGACAGTAAAAAGGAAGAATTCTTGATTAACTTCTTTGAATATTCTGCCTTTTGAAATTCTTTTTATATTTCTTTTGTAGTTATGTTGGGTTCTTCAGATCAAATAGTGACATAAAAGCCTTTTCACATTAGTCAAACTCAGAAAATTCAAACTCGTAAAGTCTTTTCGCTGTCCTTATATCACTGCTATACTGGTATTGGGCTTTTCATGAAGTAATTGTACATGTCTGTCTAATATGGAATTATATTGGTATTTTGTTGTAATTTAAATAAAGAAGCCATTTTGTATACAAGATATGGGTCAGACTGATGGTTTTAAAGACTTCTCCTAGGATGATAATGACAAAAGGCATTTTCCATTTATAACTATAAATGAACTCAGAACAGTCTAAAGAAGGAAATGCAATGACACAGTGCAGAGTGCCAAAACAGTGTCATTGTAATTCTAATGCCTCTTCTAGGCTATGGATTTTCTTATAATATGTATCTTTGTTTCAGAAGATATTGGAATAAGAAATATCTAAGACGAAAATATGAATGTTCTAACCATTAGGCTCCCAAAGATTGATGAGGGTAGAGTCATACGATATATTGTGGTTTCTGTATTTTTTGTTGAAATCATTTGCAAGAAAGTATTTGAATACTGATGTTTTCCTTTTGTTGATAACCCAATTTATTTCCAGTTCAGAAATATTTGCTCAATTGTATTTTTGTTTGTACAGATGTTAGTAGAAAAAAAATACTTTTGCATACCAATAACTATATTCATTCTAAGCAAATGGAGCTGTTTGTAAATAGTCGTATTTCCTATTTTTTCTACTTCTTCATCACAAATAGTGAATAGCTGAGGTATGCATCTAATGGACACCTTGAATTCTTTTGGGTTTAGAGAATAGGCATGAGGGCAGAATTTAGATTGGCTGTAATAATAATAATACTATT
The DNA here is from genome assembly GCF_000705375.1 of Tinamus guttatus. The sequence continues at coordinate 35,259 of NW_010585689.1, forward strand.
TTTAATGTTCAACAGTAGAATTATTTTTTTTTAGGGTAGGAACCATCTTTTTGTTCTCTGCTAGTGCGGTATCTAGTGCAATGATACGTACATGCTTAGAGCTCTAAGGTGCTTTTACATTATAAATGAAATAATAATAATCTTCAAACAGTTGTAGTAGATTTAATAAAACATTCTTTATTCAAACTCTAATTTAGAGATGCCATTATTGCATACTCTGTGAAAAGTCTGTTGAGATAATATGGAGTGACTAACTCTAGGCAAAAACCTAAATGTTTAATTAAATTTTACTTCTCTTGCTTGACAGTGATTTCTAAGGCAATTCAATAACAAAAAAGAGCTTGACATATGCCCCAAAAACATACTAATGAATTTTATGTATCAGCAAGGAGTTCTTTGAAAGGGTTAATAGAAATAGCTCTGAGAAATGGAAAGTTCCTTTTAATTGAAATAGGGCAGTCTTCTGGGAGTATGGTTGGAACAATCAGTTCTGTAGTAAGATCATTAATTCTGTAATGATGTCCTTACACCACAGAGGTTAGATATTGTAGTATTAATGAATTCTGATGAATGATGGGAAAATCAATAACGAAAAATTAAAACCTTAGCCTTCTGCAAGAAAAATCTATTCCTTGGGAAGCAAACAGCAAAGGATACATATTTCTGTGTATATAATACTATTCTATTGGATCAGTTCTGGTGTTTAGGGAGCAGGTAAGCCTTGCCAGTGTCCGTACAATCCCATTTTACTGTCCTTCCATCCATGAGTGTGCAACATGGTGGCATTACCAGGTGTGTACCTTTAGTGTCTACTTATGGAGATCTTGTCCATAAACCTGTGGACAACTGGAACCTGTTGATGCTATGTACTTTCATAGTCTTCTATGACAAAATATTCAAAAAGTTTAGCATCTGCTGTAAAATGAATACAAAGAAGTAGAGAGAGTTAAATAATGATGGCTAAAGAAGGAAAACACAATGCATCACTGCAGGGAAGTATTTACTGATCCACAAAATTACTTCAGCAACTTTTTATATTACATGGAAGGAACAACAAATAATTAAGTTTCTAATTTAACTCAGTTTGTTGTCTTCCTGGTGTTTTAACAGTCAAAAAAAAAAAAAAAAAAAAAAAAAAAAAAAAAAAAAAAAAAAAAAAAAAACAGAAGAAAATAAAATCAAGATAAAACAGGAGAGACAACTTAGGGTATTATTAGACGCATCTTTTACAGCATTAGTTGTAAAATGATACAGCATATAGTGCAAACTGGAGCAGTACAGGCAACCCTATTGTTTGTTATTTGACCTCTGCTGGTGATAAATATTGTTAAAGGTAAAGCGTGTAATTCCCTAAGTCACCTCTGAATCATTTTCCAGCTCTATTATGCAAATAATACTTTCTGCTCATTACAGTTTGTATTTGGGATATATGCTAGCTGAAGAACATCAGGGCTGAGTCATGCGCTTAAGAGGATCACACTATAAGTGTGATGGATTGTAACATTATGCAGAGTACAAAAGGTAATTGAGGGAAGTCAATTAGGAAGGTAGGAGGGCTTACTGAAGAAGAAGAAAACAATCTGTAAACTACTGTCATGTCTTTTTTTTTGGGCCACGCTTTCCCAAAAAGCTTAGCAGGCCACCTAGCCTGAGAATTTAAAGGCTCATGGGAAGTAGTTTTTTAAAAAATCGGGGCTTTATGTCTACAAAGGCATTGAAATCCTGTTGCCGCAAAGGAAGGTCTGGAGTTTTCAGAACAACGCAGGTTGTAAACAAATATATTCCTTATAAAAGTATGATGTTTTAAATACTATTAAAAGCAAATGTTTATTGAATGTAATACCATTCATTGCAACAGGCACGGTACTTGGAAATTAGAAACATTATATTGTACCTTGTTAAAATGTACATAAAGAGCAGCTTTTCATAATAAGCTGCTTCCCCTCAGTTAGGTCAGGTGTTCACTATATTATTGCTGTTTCCTTCATTTTCTTTTCCAAAATTTTACTCTTAATCGCTTAAGCAGTCTTAGCTTTCGTCAGCATGCTTATAATTACAAGAAGACATGCCTGGATCGCCAAAGGAATATAATTGCTTGAATTTCATAAAACTTTACTTGGGGTATTCTTAGCATGTTTCTAATAAGCAAATAAAATAAATACATAAATAGATAGATAGATAACACATGACACACTCCCATTTTCACCTTATATTTAGATATACTGCAACTAACGCATTCTTTTTTTCAAAGGGATTTTAGACAAGTAAAAGTGCCAGCAACAGAAATAAGGGGCCTCATCTTTCCCTTTATATGTGGAAATCTTACTTGATTCTTTGCTGCAGAATATCTGAACTAATGATAAAATTAAGTCTTAATTGTTCACTTAAAAAGATTTCTAAAGATAACGTTAATTTTAAGCTTAGGAAAAGTCCACATTGATACTTAACTTTAGCTATATTTTGGGATTTTGAGTTGGGCTTACACTGGAGAAAACAATCCATTTTTTATTATTTCTTATTAAAATATTGATATTGCTAAGTGCGAAAAAAATAGAGCTCCAATTCTGAGCACATTTGTTCCTGGTACAGCAGAGAAAATATTATTCTACTTCTGCAAGGGTTATTTGCAAATCAAAGTGCCCAGATCAGGAAAAAGGAATTCTGAACAAAAAGATTTGCTACACTCACTTATTTCTCAATAATATCTTCACTGATATCTTCACTGAAGTTTCTATACCTACTGTACTTATGCTTTAAAGATTAGGTATATTTTTCAATGAATTAGATCCAAGAATAATGTCCAATCTGTGAATATATATTTTTTTCAACATAGAAATTGCACATTTTAAGATAAAGTTTTGTTGCAATCCCTGCTGCTCCAGTTCTGCATTTATTTAGTAAATACATACCACAAGTGATTTAGGATCTTTTTTTTTTTTATTATATACTTCAGCATTGAGTTTTGATTCTTGAATTGTAAAGCATTCATCTCCGTCACTGTTATAATTGCTGCTGATATTATTATTATTACTTATGGACACTTCGTTCGTATTTATATACTGTAACCTGTTACAGTAAGCTACATAGGGCGACAATTCTCTCAAGCAGTTAAAAGCAAACAGAGTGCAGAAGCCATGTTAAACGATGATTTTTAAGATTTCAGCACAAAACCCTCACTGAATTCAGTGAAGTTTTCTGTAATTCCCATAGAACTCACTCTGAAAAGAAAAAAAGTCTGTAAATGATTTACAGCCAAATCAATATCTTTACTATGTATTTAACTGTCTTTATAAGTTTCTGTTAAAATAGATCAGGCCCATATTCATTGTCTTTCTGTGCAGCTGAGAGCTCAAGTAGTTCTTATGGACAAAAATCATCAATCTTTCTAGAGGCTGAATTTCCACTGATGTTATTTGAAGTTTGACATATATATATATATTGACATATATGTATATATATGTATATACAGACAGCAGGATTTAATCTCCTGTACTAAATATTCATTAAAAAAGCATACTATAATTTCCTTAACATACATTTTCCAAAGTAGGAGAAAAGGTGAGGAGATAATATAAAACAGCAACTCTTCATGAAGTCAAAGTAGCTTTACTTTGCCCTAGAAGTTGGCCTCTCAACTTCCATGTAAGATGTGATAAAATGAAATCAACAAAAAAATGCTTCAGAACTAACGTATGAAACATTATTATCTAGAAAAGAGCTAGCATATTTTTGTATTAGTTATGCAATGACATATCATATGACCTGTACATATGTATAAGAAGACCCAGTTGTTCAAAGAATCTGAAACACAAGAAAACAATCTTTTACAGTACCCTTCTCTTGTATTTTCTTAGTGTATTGGTATGATTTGCTTCTCTCCATGCTCTCTGCTAGCCCAAGGGAAATACAGTTAATGAGGAATCATCATTTGGTGAGCACACAGCTGGGTTTGTCCTTGGCCAATTCTGTTACATTTTTCCACTGATTTGGATGCTGGAAAAGATGGGATGTTATATGTTACATCTGACACCAAACTGTGAGGATTACCACCCCTTTCAAGGCTTGATTCAGAATTCAATGAACCTGTGACAAAAGGCAAGTAGAAAGAGCTATGCTTCATCAAGGATAAATCAAATTCTTAATTGGATAAGCTGATATGAGAGCAAAGAGTCTCTCTCAAACTGCATATGAGTCACTGTCATGAGCTCAGAGTGACACCTTGGTCTCAGACCTTCCTCTCCGCTTATTGAGTAAGGCCCATCTCTCTCAAACTGTGATCATTATTCAGCTTGCTCAGTTACTTTGGTTGGCTGAAAGAACTGTGGAGATCCTTAATCCTAATGTTAAGGCAATACATATGAGAGGTAATAAGGTGAGCTGTTGTGCTTATCTCTCTGTGTCTGTTACCATATCCTAACTATACTTTTCACTTGAATAAACTTATTTTTATTTTTTTTTCTCATTTTTTTTTTTTTATCAGGACTAGGAAGGACTTCAGGATAAATGCTGGTGACTCTCTACAGTCAGTCCAATGTACTCTCAAACTTTCCTGGACAAGGGCTATAGTTGTGCTTCTAAACTTCCTTACTCCCAAAGCGGTGTAGCTCCAACAGAGTTAATAGTGATCCCCAAACCATGCCCATGCACTGCATGGAGTAGAGTGGGAGGTAATATGGGCTTAAATTCATGCAAGGACAATGCAACCCAATTCTGTCCCAGTGTAGATAATTGTATCCCAGTGCTGATCAATGTTACTGGAGTATTGCACTGAAGTAACTGCTCCTATTTGGTTCAATTTCCCATGCTGGGGAGGTGGGAGTGGGATAGGAAACATAATTAATTAGCTACTCTCAGAATATCACTATCTCTTTGCAGGTTTAGGAGTCCCCAGGAGTCTGCACAGTACTCTTCTACAAAACTGAAAGGAGAATAATTCTAGTTGCTACATGAGTGGAAAAAAGTGCCCTTTATGAAATGCTGGTCAGATCCTACTGAAAAACACCCAATAATGGAAAGAAGATTGGACAATGGGCCGATATGTTAGATGTGTTAGAGTGCACAGTATTATGTTGTTGTAAGTTAACTGAAGCCTTGTAATTTTGGTAAATTGTAAGAATGTTGTATAAAAGGCATGTGGGTAACTTCTACACTACTCAGGTTGGGTAGGACCTAATATGGAATACTTTACCCATTGCTGTGTCAACGCTTTTAAAACAAGATGTGAACAAAATGCATCACAGTCAAAATGGAGCCCCAAATCAATGCAGAGATTTAAAAAATATGACCTATGAGGAAAGCTTGAAATAACAGTATTTGCTCAGACAGAAAAGAGACTGAGTCATGAAGCGATCTCCTTCTGTTTAAAGGTTGTTATAACGAGCAACTGTTTTGAGGCATCTACTGAGCAAGGACAAGATGGAATTAACTGAATTTGTACCAAGGAATATTTAACTGTTAGGAAACTATCGCTATTAGGATGGTAAAACACTCAGAAATTCTTCATTTCAAAAAATGACATTTATTCTCTGCAAATTGTGACTAATTCAGAGGAACCCTACCATAACTGTGGGGCACTGTAGGAGCAAAGACAGCACTCGAATCCCCAGATAAACTCAGCAGAACTGTAGTTTAAATGTTGAGGTATTATTGGCAGTTTGTTGCTGCTAGCTCAGAAAGAACAAATTCTTTTGGAGCCTAACATTACCTAAGGTAGAATTCAGACTAAATTATCTTTCCAGAATAGATCCAGTGCTTGAGGTTTAATTGGATCCTAAGGCCTGTAAATATAGGTAACGGTGTATATGGCTTTGATTCAGCTGAAGAGAGTTAGGCTTAAGATGGTCTTACTGTGACCAGTAGAACCTGCCATTTAACTTCAATTATGCCATGCTGCTCAGTTTTATGCCTTCAAGTTGCCAATATTAACAGTCAAATATTATTTCACTTCGCAGGAACTATTGCTCAGTTATATGCTATTGTGGATGTAAAGGAAGGGGACCACCTGCCATACTAGTTTGTCAGACATAACAGGGCTTTATTCATTGAGGCACTGTAGCTTTATGAAGAATTATTTTACTGAACTATTTCAAAACTTCAGCAAAAGTTGTTGGCATTTTTAGGGCTCCTGCAAAATAACAACCCAGAAATTTTGAAATTTTCTACCCAAAGTCTACAGACTTCATAATTAGACACTGTCATTCTGGCTAACAAGTTTCTCTTACCAGACCTTTATATTTTAAAGCTGAAGGAAATGGCCTTACCTTGACCTTATCAAACGACAAGCAAGCAAGCTCTGCAGCAGACTACTGTACTGATTATCTGTATTGCTGCACTGGGGTGTGCTTGGGAAGGTTATAGCAACATCTAACATTTCCCCTCCCTCCTTTTTTTTTTTTTTTTTTTTTTTTTTTTTTTTTTTTTTTTTTTCCTTTCAGATGGGCTTCTGTTCCCATGTGAGGTTAATTGGGCCAGGAACTGAGATAACTTACTGCCTCAGCTAAATTATCAAGCCCCCGTTTTGACTGAGATGGTTTTTAACCCTCCAAAGTGCTCTCTAACAAGCTCTACCCTTTCATACTTATTCCTAGCTTAAACAAAAGGGTGTGAAGAAAGAAGCCTGACGTTCTTCACAAAATTCTAAAGATATTTAATGTCTATAGAAAGCACCATAAAATATGCAAATCAATTATGAAAAATGTTAAAAGAAATAAAATTCACATTCAAAGTCAATTCAAAACTTCAAGAATGACTTTCCTGAGGTTTTTAGGAAGAAAACTATATCATCAGGGAACTTATGCCTTAAAGTCTTTATAAAATTTGTGTTAAGAACACTCTTATTTCACATGTTTATTTTATCTCTCCATAGGCACAAGGAAAAAGAACAATAGAAGATGCGTGGGTTGTTCTCTGTTTGGGAATGTGATCCACTGGGAAGGAAGTACTGTACAGGAGCCAATATACATCCGAAACTTCATATTGATATATATATAACTCTTTTTTCCCGAATCACTAGTCTGCCAAGCTACCAGTGATACTATATATTTATTAAGGAGGGCACACTGTTGTGGAGTTCATTCCTGGTCATGTCATGGACAAGCATCTCCACTCAGAGGAGGTGAATAGTGCATTGAACATGTCAACCTTGACAGCTAAACTGTTTCTATCTCTCAAAGATGGCCTTATAGTTTTTCCAAGCGGATAGGCCATCTGTAACTGAGGCAAGCCTTAGAATGCACTTAGGCTGAGAATATATTTTATCAGTTAAAAAAAATCATTATGTGCTCAAAACCTGTGTATTTTTAGTACTCAGCTATAATGGCACGGTGGCTCATGAATTCAGACTGTCATAGAACTGAACAAAAGCTGAGATTATTTCAGTTTTAAGTGCCTCTAACCTCAGCATTGTCTCCTATTTGCTTTTTCACTGATTAAAACAGTGCTTAAAGCACTGCTTCAGGTAACGTACTTTGCATTTATATAGTTACTGTCAAACTGTAAGCGCTAGCAGAAACAAACAATAATATATAAGATTACACAGAAACACATGTGCAATAATTCAACAAAGGCAGCAGAGATATGTTACCCATGAATGAATGCCCCTATATCTACAGAAGTCTTTCTATAACTACATTGATCTCTTGAAGATTATAAAATTATTTCCATGTTAAATAGTTCTGCTGTATAGCCAGTCTAATGACCCATTAAAAGGTACTTCATGAAATGTCAGCTTACAAATAATAAAAAAGAGACTAAAAGACAATATAGGAACATACTTTGGCAGTGTTCTTTGAAGGATTTCCTAGTTTCTCCCTTCCTGAGCTTCCCTGTCAAACTATTCTTATTAATATACTAGGACTATGAGTTATGATGGTATAATCATTGATCCTACACTGAGAGATGTGCTTGCATTCTGACTATCTATTTCACTGAGCATGACATACAGAAATAACTTTATGGAATCCTGTAATATAATACTGAAAGAATAAGGAAAAAGGATAATGCAGATGTGCATTGCCTTAATTATTTTAGAATAACAGTGGGACATGGGCAACGACTGTGCCAGGACTGACTGATTTAGTCCTATGCTCCTGCAGTCCACAGGAAGGGCACAGGTGGGTATGGACCCCCTGCACCTGTTGGTTACGGAAGTGTTTCTATTCTCTCCCAGTATCGCTCTGTTCTTCAAATCAAAGTGCTTTAACTGCACCTGGCTCAAAGATTTGGCAACCACCTAAGCACAGACATCAAGGGACTCATAAAAACATCAGTAAAAGAAGCTCAGCTCCTTGAAAATATACATCAAAACTATATTAAGTTTTTCAAAAACCTTTTCTTGTTGCTAACTTATCTTAGTTGTTTGCTATCTATCCATGTTCATTTCCTATACAGATTAACACAAGCAACCTTTTTTTTCTTTCATCTTAACCATTCAGATCTGCCTCTTTCAGAATTATATATTTTTCTTTTTTTTCCTCCATCTTTAAGTTACATTAATTTACTATTAATTAACTAGGTCCATTAATTTACCTGTCATTTTATTTTATAAAGCAAAATAGAACCAGGAAAATGCCTTTCCTCTTTTAAAGAAGTGACTTGAGTCACTTCTTCAGACCATTTCAGACCCAACATGGGTCTGAAAGTCAAGGAGCAAAAATATTTTACCTTTTCTTTTTCCTATGGGAAGAAATACAAAGTAATTAAAATTCATATTATACCTGTTTAGTACTTAAAATAGCTATCAAGAAAAAGCAGATCATTTTGCTTAGAGTTTTTTGAAGACTATTGTCCTATAGGGTCACTGTTTACTCTAAGAGTGGCTTGGGTGTCAGGATCATGTGGTAGCAATACCTTCTCACCAGCTCAGTAAAAGTAGTTGGGAAGTTGGAGCTGGAGCATGCAGCATAAAGAGCGGCTGAAAGAAAGTTAGGTTTGCTCAGCATGCAGAAGGATTAATCCACAGAGGACCTGCCTTTTGGGGTTTTTTTTTGTTTATTTTTTAACAAAGGAGCTGTTAAATAGTGACCAGCCTGCCCAGAGAAGTTGTTCTGTTCCATAACTCTGTGATTGCCACTGACTTCAGACATATCGTTTTTGAGATCCCTACCTCCACAGGTCTTGAACATATGTCAGGGAATGTAGTCACTTTATGTGTGCATTTAATATTTCTTAAAATCAGCTTTTAAATACATACACATGAAAAGATAAGCTTTATGCATCTCCTCATAAAACATCACTGAAAAGAAAGTTAAGACATCCCAAAAGGCATTACAAATGGGTAAACATTATCCTGGATTTATGGGACAATATAAAAAAAATTTGTAAGGTTAGACATAATTTTTTACAGAGAGATATAGTTCCAAATAGCAAATCTTTCTGGGAAGGTCATGAATTGTACTGTAAGTGGAAAGAGCTTGGTTGCTTTACATTTTTCAGACAGTATTTCTAAATTTAATTAGCTATGTCAAGGGACAATAGAGAGTTGTGATATGACTTTTCTGACTGAGTAGAACCTCATTAAGCAGTTAAATACTTTTTGTATCATAATGTGTTTTGAAACCGAGGATGAATATGCTATATCAGGAGAGTGCAGGGACCTTCTTCTGCTGTCAAGAATTATCTAAATGAAATCTGTATGTTTCTGCAGGCTTGAAAGTGTCTGGCAGGTTGATACATGTCTAGTTTCTACCATCTGAATCTAACCCAGCTTCTGCTGGTGAATCAGCATGTGCTCTCAAATCAGGCCTGGCATGGGACTGTGCTCGAGTCTTTTTACAGTGATTGGAGGTCAGAGGGTGCTAATTTTTGCTCTCTGCTTCCTGCCTGATTGTGCTGGTTCACGCACTGAGGTTGGGCTGCTCGCATTGGGAAGGGAAGGACCAGTTACCCTTGTTTGGGGAGGCAGCATTTCTTCCTAGACCTGGATGGGTTTGGGTAGTAAAGATCATAGCTCTTATGTGTTACTTAATTTAACATCTGTGATTGTTGCAGGCATTTGTGCTTGTTTAAATCACTCTTTTTAGTTTGATTACTTTAAATCATTCCACTACTGATTTCGATTTTTGCTCTTCATCTATTAGAAATTGCTTTGCACTAAGTTACTCTGCAAGGAACTCAAAAAAGATGTTGCAGCCCATATTTGTTAGGCATCACGTGGAGCTAAAGAAATAGTTTTGCATCTGAAAACACTGCCCAAGAAGATGAGAAAGATTCTGATTCACAGAAGAATTTTCTGTCAAAGTTATCAGGGAGTTAGATGGGAATTATTTCTTAAATGTGGATGCAGTGGGTTCTGCCTGTGCTAAGGTCACCGGTGGCCTCAGCCTTGTCCCTCTCTGAGGGCAGTCCTGCTCTTACTGCTCCTTGACAGCCTTTTCAGTGTTCCCAACTTTCTCCTCTCAGCAGAAACCTCCAATGAACTAGATTAGCAGACCTGACAGTCTTTAATTTGTAAAGTCTTTAATTTGTACAACTCTGAATAATACGTCCCCTGATCTATGCAGTTCTCCTAATTAGAGATACATTCACAGTCCATGTTAGAATTCAAATCAGTCTGTGGATTTTGTTGTTTAAATGGCTCTTCAGCAAAATGCTAGATTGTGGAGGGTTGTTGGTGAAGGGATGTTGTGAAGCATTATGTAGGTATTAAAGGTATATATAAATACATCTTCCTTTGTCTAAAATCCCTCACTGCTACTGAAAATATGGTTCCTTATCTCCCAGAGATCTAGGAAAGAGAAGAAATTAGTTCAAGAGTATGTTTATTTATATAATGATTTTATATCTTTTACCCTGAAAAGTTCTTCTACTTCTGTGTTCACCAGTGTCCTATCAGTGTAAGGTGTTTTGGTGAGCAAGGGGCATGCCTGAACATATTTAATTCTATAATTATCATTCTTAAGTAGTATAAATTATAGTTACCTTCTAAAAACAAGTCCAACTGTGAATAAAAAGGAAGTGCTGTGTCAGTTCCAGGCATTCTTATAATTTTAACAGGGTAAAAAATAATGATGCTAGAAAGATTTTGTTAAATAACATAGCATAATGAATTGAATAATACACTTCACAGAGGGAAATGAGGAAAATTATAACCTTTGAATTAATGCTGTTTCCCATGTTAGTACATCATTGAAATAGTTTTGCATAGTAGAAGCCTGCAACCATTAGCAAGCACCTGAGATGATAGAATTCATTTCTTTCGAAAAAGTTTCTATCAGAAATTGAAAACAAAAAGGAAATTACTGTATAGTTCCCACCTTCACTTCCAACATCAAGTCAGTCAGATTTTTGGAACAGTTATAAGGTAACCTTATCTGCCTGGTCAAACATAGACACAGCTAAACATCTATCTAGATCCAATGGAAATAATCTAGAAGCTTCCGCAGCATTTCTCTTAGAGTGGCCCCTGCTTCACTCAGATTTTTTTATTGGACTGGTGAAGTAAATAATATATTTTTGACAATTGGTTGTATAGATATTAAGTATCACAGTACACTTCTGTGCACGTCTTTAAATATAAACGACTGCTATTAATTGAGAAAAAGATTCTCACTGTGCAGTAGGCAAGCTTGAGTGCTGTGAATCAGATAGAAATACAAAAGCCTATAAGTATTTCTTTGCCATCGTCTTTGATCACCCTGTGAATGCAGAGTGTTTCTTGCAGTGGGAAAGAACATCTCTCCTGTGGATCAGGGGCACTGAGTTCTCTGCTCAACTTCTGTTAATTAAGTGGCTGTAGTATCCTGAGACAGAAATTCCCTCTTTTATTTCCTCCAAAGACTTTCCAACATGCATCTCATTGCTTAAAACAAAATTCAGAGGAATAAGTGTTAGTCTGTAAGATTCACCTCAGGGACACTGTGAGGTGGAGCACAATTTTATCCTCCAGGAATATGTAAGTACATAGGGATAGACAATACCTTTGTTAAGGTGCTATGTGTGCATGTATATATCAGTATGATGTATGGTGCTTAACACTGAGAAGTACTGCAAGTATTTTTATATTTTAAAGATGAAGAAAAAAAAAAAAGAAGTTAGGAGTAAGAAAAATAGTATATTCTATGACACTAGCTCATGATTCCCTATCCAAAAACAAATCCTTCTTGTTTCATGTTAGTATTCGTTAACTGAAAAGTGTATGCAGTTTGCCCAATAGTTGATATTTTTAGATAAAAAGCTTTTGCCTGTTAACCACATTTTTGTCCTTCTAATTCACCATTCCTTTACCCGTGAGTAGTTCAGTGTTAAAAATCTTGCGAGAAAGAAAAGGAGAGAGATACTGCTAGGGAGAAGACTTCATTGGCATTTGCTATCTAGGCATAATCAAACATTGTATGACTGAGAAATTTTGCAAGGTGACACTGGCAAAAACATTGCATTCCTCTACAGGACTTTCAGGACTCATATCAGAGTGCTCTGATTTTTCCCCATGGCTGAATGCTGTGCACTATGATCACACAGAGAACTGCATAAGTCTACTAAGGAAAATCTCATGACTACTTGTCTGCTCTGCCAGTATTGATGAGGTTGTCCTTACTAGAAGGCTCGTGAAGAGAGTATTTTTTTTTCCAGATAATGGATAGGAACCTGTGTTTGGGTCAAGAGGAAAATCTTGATGAAAGTCTTGATCGTGAACCTTTTGGCTGATGTCAAACATGTGTCAGGAAGATTAGGTCGGCATATATCATTAAATTCCTCAGGAATTAGACAGCTTAATGCTTGTGGTAAGCACTAATATGAATTCAAACTAATGCACTGCCATGCCTCACTCTATGTATGTGGTACAAAATTTTCATAAAGTTTAATTCATAACATTTTATGCTTCATTTACACTTTTTCTTCCCACACAATTAGTAGATATCATATGCTTTTTTAAACATAACTTTCCTATGCATTAAAATAACCATTCTCTGGTATTGGTAGGCTGATGTGCCATGGTATTTTGGAAAAGTCTGGAAAAAAATAAAAAGCCTGGAAAAAATGGCATTTTGGAAAAGTCTGGAAGCAAATATTCCTAAGAATATAGTGTCCCTCCAGGAAAGAAAGCCCTGTCCAGGTCCATGGGCTATGTAAAAGATTTCTTCATGGCTCCCTAACTAAGGGAAAAAATGGTACATCAGGAATTAGGGATACCGGATGCAAGTATATGCACAGACCGTCACTGCCTCTTTTTGCTGCCTTTATCACCACTGGGTGCCTCTACCAGGCAGTCACCTAGTTGCTGTAAATTTCCAGAGCAGAAAAAGAAAACAAATCACAAAACAGAGAGAGAGACCAAAAAAAAAAAAAAAGGAAGAATTCTCCAAATTTCAATGAAGAGGAGATACATACCTGTCATGAAGGCAGTAGAAAAGGATTTGACATGTTTAGGGTTATGTTTAGGCTGATAAGTGGGGCAAGTGAGGACTAAGACATCTTTAAAAAAAAAAAAGGATGATGAAGTGCATGAACTTGAATAAATAAAGACAGAATGAAGTGAAGTTGGAGGCCAACACATGGCTAGCACAGTTGTCGCTGGAGAAAGGCGATTGTTGCAAAGTGCTGCTTTTGTGACTGCAGGCTGCTTATCTGAAACACTACTAACCTTTGTGAAGCTTTGAAGAATTAGTTACTTATATTAAACTTATATAAATTTCCCCTGCTTTTTCTGCTCTTTTCTTTTGGGCACCTAGCAGTCTCTCTCAAATCTGTACCAGGAAATGCCAGGAAATATTGGAAAGTATGCCATATATTTTATAAAACTTCTTCTGTTTTAACTCCTGGTTCAGCTGCTTTGAGTACAGAAGAAAGATTGCAATTTTATAATTTTACTGTGACATGTGCAGAAAAGATATTTTAATAATATTGATCAATATGAAATGATTTAGAGCTTCATTTGAAGACTGCTTTTTTAATTGATTTGTTTATTAATATAAAAATTTCTGCAAACCTCCTACTTAATTATCCAACCACCATATGCTGACAGAAATGGCATTTATACAAACAGTTTTCTCAGCAAAGGAAAAACAAGCCAAGGACAGTAAACAATAACAAAAATGTTCAAGATTACAGATTTTTTTTTTCATCTAAAATATGGGCAATTATGAAATACCGTATTCATCTTTTTCTAGATATGTGTTGCTAGCATAAGCACAAAAAATTTAAAATAACTATGGAAAGTATAGGAATCTTGTGTGAAACAGAAGCTTGCTAATCATTAATTAGCACTGCTAAAGTTAGAAAGTGCTAAAGCTTCTGTCAGAATTGGATTATTTTTTGCCAGCTTTCTTGATTTTAATGCAATAAATATTTTTTTTTCTTGAAGGCCTACCATAAATTCAGTGATTATGCAAGAATTCCACAGAATTACAGAATCACAGAATGCTTAAGGTTGTAAAGGACCTCTGGAGATCATCTAGTCCAACCCCCTGCATAGCTGGGTCACCTAGAGCATGTTGCACAGGATCGTGTCCAGGTAGATTTGAAATATTTCCAGAGGAGGAGAATTCACAACCTCTCTAGGCTCCCTTTCCAGTGCTCTGTCATCTTCACCATCAAGAAGTTTTTCCTCAAAATCAGGTAGGACTTTCTGTGCTTCAGTTTGTGCCTGTTGCCTTTTGTCCTGTTGCTGGTCACCACTGAAAAGAGTATGGCTCCATCCTCTTGACACTCTCCTGTAAGGTGTCACCTCTCAGCCTTGTCTTCTCCAGGCTGAACAGGCCCAGCTCTCTCACCCTCTCCTCATAGGACTGATATTCCAGTCCCCTCGTCTTTGAAACCCTGTGTTGGGCTCTTTCCGGTAGTTCCACGTCCTTCTTGTACTCTCTTCATTTTCATTAAAAAAGAAGAAAAAAAAAAGTTTAGATGTCCTCTAATTAGGGAA
>NW_010585689.1:57827-71217 GCF_000705375.1 Tinamus guttatus
AGAAAGCGAAGCAGAAATTTAGGTAACTAATAATACTAGCTGTGAATGAAGTGGCTATGAATTTGGTAAGCTCAGAACTTTTGAAATATTGATAACAAAAGATGTCTTAAATACGTAAGAAACACATATCCTGCTAAAGGATTCAAAGACTATTTTCTGAAGAAATTAACTTTGAAAAAGTTTATAACTTTCTGCTATCATTGAGTTCCTGCAGCCTTCCGGGAAGTAGCAAGGGTGCCTAGTCACAGGAGTTAACCATGGAAAAGTGAATATGCTCTTAAAATGTATTTTTTGTTCCTTAAGAAGGAATTACGAACATCTGTCTGAGATAGTACTGTTCAGAATCCCACATAATATAACCCAGGACATTACTTTTTAGTTTTGTAGTTGGAAATTATGTGTCAAGCTCTTGCTTATTCCGGAAATATTTGCAGAAAACCAACAGAATGGCCTTCACCTATCTCTTTAATGAAAAAATACACAATAAAGCCAAGTGAATAATATTTTTTATATTTTATAAGACTTAACCTTTTTTGTTTGTATGTTTTTAGCATTTTCCCTGACATAATATGGGATTAAAAAATTATTCAGATTGCTGAAGGGGCTGAATTGGGTTGATCTCTACTATGGATAAATAGGTGTCCATGTATTGGTGAAATCAAGGAAAATTAGAGACTTCTCTAGGTCCATCTATGAGGACACATCTCTGGAGATAGAGAGAGGGAGAGTGTGTCTTTACTCTTACAGATCCCTTATCCAGATCTATTGGCACCTGCCCCTCTCAGATATCTTTTGCCCCATGCCGAGAATTGTGAAAGTAAAAACGTGTGAAACTAAATGAATTGAAGCATTCAAACCTTGAGACATTAAACTGGGAAGATTTTTTTTCTACTTTTTTTCATGCCACATAATCCTAGTCTAAATCAAAACTTTTTTTTCAGTAAAAAGAGAGGAGGAGGGTTGTTAATATACATATTTCAGCTAAGCAAAGTTCAGCCAGCCTTCTTTTAAAAGTCTGTGCCAGTTTACTGCTTGTCCTTTTACTTGTCATTTTCAATGGCTTTTGGTGTCTTTGTTATTGCTTTACTTAACCTTTGTTCTCTGGCTTGGGTGTGTCCCAGAGGAGTGCACACTTCTTTATTCTGCACTCTCTGTGGATTATAATATGGTTTTGTTCAGTTGATTGATTTTTTCTATTATCATTATTTCTGTTTTCTCTCTTAAAGTTTGCTTTCTTTAATTCAGTTTAAACCAACATCTGTATAGCTGTAAAAGGCTGATGATACCAGTGCTGTCAAGATCCCATTGATCTTCCAGCTGAAGATGCTGGAAGGCGATCTGGCTGGTTTCTCTCAGTATTTTGGCTTTTAATTTTCTGATTATTTTGATGGCTCAGAAGTTTTTGTTGCAATTAAGGTGAAATTACCCTTGCTTTTCATGTGCATTTCCTTTCTGTGTTAGTCCCAGCCAATATGGCACTGTCAGAAAGTGTTAGATACAGCTTTTTATGTTGTCTGAAACAGTTTTTCAACTACAAAGTGGAAATAACATTTTGAAAGCCTGTGTCCAGGGCTGTGTTTAGCATGTTGTGTTAATACTTATCATCATCATTATGGTTATTTCTACCAAGTGCTTTCTGCTTTTCAGATAATGCCAGTTTTCCTGATGGGAAAGATCACTTGTGCATCAGCTGTGGAGGTAAATAATCGGCCCTGAAGAGTGTAAGAACTGAACTCAACTGGATTAGCATCAAAAGGGTTGTATTTAGGTATGCATAAATCTCTGACATACTGTTTTAGGTGCAGGTAGACGTGTTCTATATTTTAAAATTGCATTCCTTGCTATGAATTTCAGATGGTAAACTTTTAAAAATCACAACACTTTTCTAGGATAAAGAACTGTGATGACTTAAAGTTGGGTCTGCACTGCTGGATGAAGATGCTTTAGAGATTGCAGAATTACACAGAGTAGTGCATTCAACTAGTCTACCCATGACCATGTCTCCAAGGAAGGAGACGCCACTGTCTCTCTCAGCAAAGAGTTCCAGTGCTCAATGACCGTGACAGTAAAGAGATTTTTCCTCATATTCAGCTGGAGCTTCCTGTGTTTCGGTTTATTTCTTTTGCTTCTCATCAATTTGTTGGCTACCACTGAGAAGAGACTTGCCCCATTTCCTTTACAGCCTGTCATTTGATCAGATCTCCCCTCAGTCTTCTCCAGGCTGACCAGTCATGGCTCTCAGTCTCTCCTCACATAAGAGATGCTCCTATCCCTTCATCATCTTTTCGCCCTTCTCTGGACTTGTCCGAGTGTGTCCAAGTCTCTCTTGTACTAGAAATCCCAGACCTGAACCCAGCACTCCAGATGTGGTCTCACCAGGGCTGAGGTGAGGGGAAGGATCACTTTCCTTGAGCTGCTAACAAGGCTCTTCCTGGTGCAGCCCAGGAGGTTATTGGCCTTCTTTGCCACAAGGGCACATTTTTGGCCTGTGGTAAACTTGTCCAGATTCTTCTCTGCAAAGCTCCTCTTAAGCTCCTTGATCCCCAGCCTGTCCTAGTGCTTGTTGTTATTTCTCCCTAAGTGTAAGATTCTGCACCTTTGTTCCTTTTTTTGAACTTCATGAGATTCATCTCTGCCCAGTTATCCCAGTTTTGATGTCCCTCTAAATAGCAGCATCGCTGTCTGATATATCAGGCCCCCTTCCCAGTTTTGTATCATCTGCAAACTTGCTGAGGGTGCACTCTGTTTCAATCATCCAGGTCTTTAACAAAGATTTTAAATAGTGTTGGCCCCAGTATTGACCTTGGGGTTCACCACTAGTCACCACTAGTCATCTGGAATTTCCACTGCTGCTGATAACCTGCCCAACAGTTCAAAGAGTTTTGAAGCCACATCTCTGATTATTTATCTAGCTCATATTTCCTCATCTTGTTTAAGAGAATGTTATCAGAGTATTAAAAGTTTAGGATTGGTTACTTTATTACCTTCCCAGTGTCTGAAGTGAGACTGACTGCACCCTGGATCTTCCTCTTACCTTTCTTGAAGATAGGGTAACATTTGCTCTCTTCCAGTACTCAGGCACCTCTCCTGATTGCAGTGATCTGCAAGTAATCTGGTAATCAAGAGTATGTCAAGTTTGCTTAAACTTTCCCTAACCCAATCTTCCTCCACCAATGTGAAGTCTTCATTGCTCCAGACCTCCCCTGTGATCTCAGAGACTTGACAAGCCTGAGGGAGAGTCTTACCAGCAAAGTCTGAAGCAAAGAAGGCATTCCTCTTCTTGCCGTACCTTCTTGCAGCAGTACTGCAAAGAGGCAGTACTTCTGCCTTTTCTCTGTTCGTTGTCTTTAAGGCTTCTGTGCCTTTTAGATTCTGGTCCCCATTTTCCCTAGACTTCCTTCTGCTGCTTATACTTAGGCAGCCCTTCTTGCTGCTTGTTACTTGCCAGTAGCAACTCCTGATTGGCTTTACCTCACCTAATCCATCCCTTCATTCTCAGGCAGTGTCTCTATATTCCTTCTGAGTCACCTGTGTCTGCTTTCACCTCTGGTATGCTTCCTTTTTATGTCTGAGTTTTGTTAGGAGCCCTTTGTCCGTCCATACAGGTCTCCTTCCATCTTGACCCTTTCAAGAGTCAAGGAAGCGGTCTTTGAATATCAGGCAGTTGGATACCTGTTCCCTCCATGGCCATATCCCATGAGATTCTTCAAAACTGATGCCCAAAGAGGAATTCCTCCAAAGAGGCCAAAGACAGCTCTCCTGTATATATATAGACTATATGTATATATAGTCCTATATATATAGACTATAGTCCTGCATCTTTCCCTGCCTCCTTCTCTCGCAATCCTTAACTTTTACATATATGACCACATCCCAAAAGAATTAGAGCTGTGCACCACCAAATCTTTCCAACACAGAGTGGTCTCAGGGTTGTGTATAAGTCAGGCTCACCAAACTCCTGTTTCTAGCGTGAGCACAAGCAGAACCATTTCAAATGTCTGTGCGCCTGAAGTGTGAGGTACTCTGTCTACTTGTCAGGTTCTTCTAGCTGTGCAAATATCAGAAATTCACATGTTTGTTTATTATCGCAACATGCTGATCTGATTAAGAAGGTTTATTGGCTTTCTTACAAAAAATAAAATAAATCTCATTCTCTTTGTCTGAAGCAAGATATGAGAATAATGAAATGGCTCTATCAAGCTTGGCAGATTGGGAGTCCAGAGGGAAATCTCCTCTGTCAAATTAGTAGGGATTTTTTGTTGTTGTTGCCTAATGGTATTATGAGATCTACTTTGCAGAAACGTTTGGCAACACAATCTCTTTAAAGCACAAGCGCATGGGAACAGTAATCTCAAAGAGTGAGTCCGGGTGGTGCTTTATCTGTTGCCTTGTTATGTTGTGATTCTCCTGAACTCTTCCTCTCCCATCTTCTGATTCTCTGAGACCATAAAAGCGGTGAGTGGATCAAATCTGAATTCACCTAAACATCTCTGTGGACCTTGAACATAATGCCCAGGATAATATACTAGTGCAGCAGAAAAGGGAATTAAAACTCATTTCTGTGTGTTATTCTAGAGCATCTGATACAATCATCCTGTTTTGAGGAAAAAACAACCTAGTAAATGTAAATAAACTGCTAGATGCAACAAAACAGAAATGTAACTTTTTTTTTAAAAAAAAAAAAAGACAGGAGAAAAAAGTGTAAAATACTCTGGGGCCTTGATTCTGCTGAGTTATTCTACTTCACTTTTTTTTTCTAGTATTATGATTCTGTAATTGCCTATATTTCAGGCCAAGGGCTTCCAAAATCTATCACTGGCATCTATAAAATAATTTGTCTTCAAAAGAGTTGAATTATCAAAAAAAAAAACACAATTAGCTGTAAAAATGGATATACCTTCATAAATGAGAACTGCTGTTTGCAAAATAATTCTGAATCCAAAATTTATAGCAGTTATATAGGTGATATACTTTTGTATAGAAAACACAGTTAAAGTATGTAATCACGTGTATAGTGCTAATGGTGTGATAAGCACTGGAGTGTACAAAAAAAAGGAAGTAGAATTGTTAAATTATCAAAAGAGTAAAAGTGGTATTTTGTAAATCTCGAAATTTTGTGATTTTTATAATATTCTAGAATATATTAATTTCATGTGTTTGTGTATTTGTGTATGTATAAGTTTGTGTGTATATATTACCTATATCACTCTTTTTACCTCCTGGCTTGATTTTGGGTCTGTGCAATAATTGCATCTCCTAGTATCTTAATAAAAGTGTAACCACAAATATCCATGACAAGTCCAAAGCCAGACTTTGAAAGGTAACTGCACCAGCAAAGCCTACTGCCTCCAACTTTCAAATTTCCTCACTCAGAACTGATATCATAACATTATTGTTGCGTTTTAAGATGTGTATTGCCAAACAAATACTTTAGCTATACAAGAAATAAGGAGGTCAGGAATGTATTCTGAATTGGATACTTCATCCTAGAGAACACTGCTGGAGGGCAATGTGGGGCTATAGTGGACAAACAACTACATCTGAGCTTGTGTTACGCAGCAGAACACTGGCAGATCCTTTGATATATAGGCGGGGGAGCAATAAATGAGAGCAGAAAAGTGATTTTAATCTTTATACATGGCAATGGTGAGCCTGGTACAGGAGTACCATGTACTGTTCTGGTATCAACATTTTTTGAAAGGATATTGGAACAGTGGTACAGAAAAGAGCAGTAAAATGCCCTACAGAGACTGCGCAATCTCTAAGAAATAATTTGATTATAGAGTGTAAGTATCTTCAGGGGAAAAATATAGAACAATGAACCAAGGACTGGGAGCTGCAGACAGGCAAGTTAAAATTTAAATGAGGCACAATACTTTTAAAAGTGAGATTGATTAACCACTGGAACAAAAGAAGTACTTGAATTCTCTTGTATCACAGTTTGCTAATCAAGGCTGGATGTCCTTCTGAAAGTCAAACACAACTTTCTGGGCTCAGAGAGAAGTTACTGGGGGAGTCTATATGACCTGTTAAATACTGTTTGACAGAACAACTGAATTATTTAGTCCTTTCACTACAGCATGCTCTTATGAAGTGAAGCAGTGTATCCATTCTGGACTTCTGTTGGGTAGACTGGTTTCCAAGCTACATCTCTGAGTGTCCCGCACAACTGATGTGGAATTCAGAGGCCGTCCAGCTGGGTTCTCTGCTGAAAATGATGGAAAATTTCTCTCTGACTAATCTTGTTGATATCAGAATTCGAATAATATCTGTGTAAGAAATGTCCAGAAAAAATGGGTATTTCTTATCTTCTCTCAAGACTGAGTGTTACTTGTTTAATGTATGTAATATGATATAAGGGCTATCTATCATCAGTATGTCTTCGGGAAGAGGACAAAATCTTATAAATCATGAAAAATTTAATGGAAAAACAGATTGTTTAAGGTCAAGGTACTCCTAGATGATATACTAGTATAGACTAGCTCTAAAGAAGACTTAGGTTCTGACTGTCATTGGGAAAGCCCTATTTTCCTGTCTGGATGTGGCCTGTGATGTCCAGTTTGGGAGCCCTATTATAGCCACTGTCCTACTTACTGTACAAACACAGAGAAAAGTCAGTCCTTTCTAAAAAGATCTTATATATTGTTAAGTAAGATTCTGGATAAAGCCTTGGTGCATCATCACATAAAGGGCTTATTGTTTTTGCATGTGACCTATTTGCTGAAGAGGGCAAATTATCATCCATTAGCAGGTCAGTATGAACCATCTGCACACATAGCACTCTTGAAGACCACTTTAACTTCAATTTATCTGGCCCTTTCTGTAGACTGAGAGCATGTATATAGACAGGTACTATGGACCAGCTGGTGCACGGTAAATTGCTTCCCCATAAATGCTGTGTCTGAGCCTGTTTTGAATCTGCATCTCTCTCTAGCTCAGCACCCATAGCACAGTTACGCAATCCAAGCAGTATGCATTTATGCGTGTTGAAGAGAACAGTAAAATGAAACAATAGATGATAGTAAAACCTGCTGTGCTTTTCTTTGCCTTATCAATCCTGCGTATATATATATATATATATATATATATATGATATACGGATGAAAACTTGTTTGTTGCTAGCTAATGGTAGACATAGAAAAGATTGCAATTCATGATATTTCTTCCTCTGTGTGGGGCCAACTTTTCTGTTTAAATAGGTAAGAAGTGTATTAAGTACCCATTTTTTATTGTTTGTCCTTTAAAAATAAGTAAAATATTTAGCAAGTTTACTGAGCTGTTGCTATAGCATGCCTTGGGGGAGAAGGAGGCATCTGTCCGTGGTTGACTGAACTGAAATGCTTAAAAAATAATGATGAATAACATGCACAGTTATGGCTGAAAGTGTACCTCACCTTAGAGTTATCAGCAATGGCAAAAAAAGTAAAAAATGTTACTAGCATCTATAGCCATTTGTAAAAGAGAATGGACAAGAATGATTTTTTTTTTTTTTTGAGGGCGGGGGAAGTATTAGCAACAAGACCTTTTTAAAGACATCAAAGACATGAAGCACTTCCAATATTTCCTGTGAAAATTCAGTCAGGTCCTGTACTTTATCTGTTCCACATAGTACAGAAGAATACCCCTTACCCTTCAAATTAGTGCGTTGTATATTTTTTTTAATCTGGTACTGTTCCGGCTTCATCTTTTTTATATACAGTGACTAAAATACTCTTCTGTGGATGACTTCTGATCTCTGGTCTTGTTTGTGTTTTAATCCTTGTAGGCTTGTTTTCAAAATCGGGTTTGTCTCAGGTGCTTTATTTAAGACATCATTCTATTATTTTATTAAATTAGCTTACACTGTGTAAAAGAACTTACTGGAGGTACTGGATGTTATATCAAGTATGCTATATTTTCAAAGCAGTACAATTTGGAATCTAACAACATGACTACATTTGGCATCAACAGGAAGCCCATGTGGTTTGGTGCCCTGGGTTACTATTCGAAAATGGATGGATACTTCCCTAAGCTCTTTAAAGAAGAATCCTCAGTACTTGGTCCTGCAGGATTGGATCTTAAATTTCAGTATAGGAATCAAAGATAAGAGGAAAATCAGTTATGGTAATGGGGAATGGAGTTTGAATTATTTACAGAGCTATAAATCTCTCTCTGTCCCAGTCCTATTCATCTTTATCTGTTGTCACATGAACATAGTGATTTAGCAAAATCAATGTGAGAGCTGTGCAGTGCCCTGGACCAAAAGGCAAAAGAGATTTACTGACCTAAATGAGGCTGGGATCATCCAGGTTTGATTCCACCTCTTGAAGAAACCAAAACATCATGATTTGAAAGATGAAGATGCAAAACAGCAAAGATGTGCATTGTGAATACACTTATTAATGCTCCCTGTCTGGCCAATTGAGTAGGGGGTTAGAAGACAAGTATTAAGAATGACTTATGTGTTTTCCTTATTATAATGTTTAATTTCAAAGAAAGTCCCTGTTGCAGAAAATGCAATTAATTAAATGAGAAAGGACTCAGCTGCATCATATGGAATTAACTCATTCCTCTCTGATAACCTAGAAATCACAAACTCATTCTATTTTATTTACAAAATTGCATAAGATTTTAAGATACTTTCTAAATAAGAAATAACTGGAATTTCCCTCCTTTTTCAGTCCTGTAGTGTGCTGGCAATGATTCAATAAATCCTGTTTTAGAGAAATAAACCAGTTTAGTAAAGACTATTTGATTTGGTTCTTTTGTTCTTTGGTTCTTTTGGGGAAATATTGTAATTTCATGATCAATGACTAGCCTGATTTTTAAGAAAATAATCCTGGGAGATACTCTGTATTTTACATATACATATACTTTACGTATGTGTCTATTACAGTCTCAGAAATAAAGACACTGGCTTGTGTCACATATGGTCACAGTGAAGAAGAATGGGTGAAGTGATTTATACCAAATATGTCCCCTTTGCTTTCTTTGCATTACAGTTTCATGTTCTCTTGACCAGAGACTGTTAACATGATTGAAGCACTCTGTTTTCCACAAATTGATGCCAAAATAAGAAGAACAAACTCATTTTCTTTTATGATCCAAGCCTGGATTTGAATTTAGGTTTCAAGAAAGACAAGGGTATAAAGCTAATATTCTCCTTCATCCAATTTTCCCATTGCTTTTTGTTTCAGATTAGCTATCCCATATCTTACTCACAGATGTATATTGTAGATTTAGGTCATTTCCAGAGTTTTACATCTAGAAATAAAATTCTGCTATAAAGCGGCAGCAGTCATAGGAAAGCCTATTTTAATGTGAAAACATAAAAGCTGCATATCTTATTTTAGATTCAGAGATAAAATGAAGGCTAGTGTTGTGAATCTGTGCTACAAGAGCAAATCAAGATGTTACAGCTTGTTCTGATGTCAAATGAAACAACAAAATAGACAACTGAGCTGAGGATTTCCATTTCAATTTTGAGGAAGCTTTTCCATTTCAATATATATGGAAAATTCATAGCTTTCCTTGCTTTAGTGTGATTTTAGTCCAGCCTAAAAGGTTAAGGGCATTGTAAGAGTTAAAAGAATAGAGTATTTATTCATTAATTTCTGTGATAATTTTATTAAGCTAATTTGCAAACATTAGTAAGGAATAAGTTTCAGACCTTTCTGCATCCTTATTTACTATTTTATATTAAATATACCTGCTCAACATATTGAGGTGAAGTGGGATTCACCTTATTAGATGTACAGCTGAAACTCCAGGTTACTACACTGGAAATGTAAAGCTACTACTGAATTTGTTTATTTGTCTAAAACTGGATTTATTGAATCACTACCAGTTACATTATGAGACTCTGACAAAGTCTGAGAAAGACTATACCCCCTATGAATAGGACCATGTGTCCTATTCAATCTAATCTGTGCAGCTGTTTGAAAATAAAACATGCCTTTTCTTAATCATAAAATGTTATGTCTATACTGACATCAATAAAAAATGCATTCTTCTTGAAGTAGACCACATGCGTGTTCACCAGTAAATGTGCCAAATAATAGCAATACTTTTATATTCAGATGGCAGCATATATAATTTGTTTAAATATATTGATTTAGTAAATATTTTGTTTTATAGTTATAAGTAAATATGATAAGAGAACAGTCAAATAGAACTCTGTTTGTCATAGCCATAGGCTTTGAAGTCATTTAAATGTATTTTTACATATATATTTTCCCCTCATACTTAAAAATGTTTTACACAGTTTAACATTTATAACTGCTACATTTATGTAAGCTAGAGCTTATATTAAAGGTAAGAATCTTCAAATAAGCTATCACCTTTCCAAAGGAGAAGAGCAGACCTTTTCTCCTTTGAAAGATGTAGAAAAATGTAATATTTAAATTGTGATTTATTGATAATAGTCCATTGCACATCCTGAACAATATGTATTTTATACTTTCTAGTTATTGGGGTGAAGATAAATGACTTAAAAATGTGTTTATGAAAACTTTTGTAGATAAACATGAAAGAGTATAGCATTAAAGAAGAAGCGCTGAGACTGCTGGGGCGAGATATACTTTCTCTTTTCTATATTTCTCGATTCATGTGCCTACAGAAAAGATTCTCTTCAAAGATTTCAAAGATTTTATTGCAGCCATAGTCAAAAGCATATATACTCACTGCACAGCTGTGTAGCACAATCTATGAAATAAGTTTTCGCATGTGTTGCAGCTGTGCCTAATGTTGTTGAGGTAGTGGTTTTTCACTTCATGTTATAGGGGCTTCCATACACCAGCAAGTCAGTGTGCTGCACCCAGCTACTGAGCGTTGGCCACAGTAACCAGCAGCAGCCCTCAACCTCAGATTCTTTGCTAATACTTCCTGGCATCTTTCGGACTCACAAGATAACCTGTAAGGAAAAATAAATAAATAATATGCTGTGCAAAAGGACATTGTTAAGACCAAAGAGACAAATAAATGTTTGGCCCTTTAAGTTATGGATTTTTTTTTCAGCTCAACCAGGAAATATTAGCATAGCAAATGCCTTTCTGCAAGAGAACTATTCTTCTAATAAGTATTCTGGGAATAGTGTTATGCATTTAGTAAGCCTGAATTCTCCCAGTTATAAATCATCAATGTTCCATATGGCACAAGCACTTCTTGAACTGCGTACCCATTGGAAAAATCTTTATATTGTTTTTTGGAATGCTTTTCCTTGTCCCCTACTTTTATAAATCACACTGTCACCATCAGAAATTTTTTATTTTCCAAAGGCTTGTCTGCAGCGAGGGGAGGTAAAACAACAACAGAGCAGTCTTTTTTCTATACTTGTACAATTTAAGTTGGCACAACTGATGGAAACCTTACATTGTATTAATGATTCAGTTACATTTCCAGACACTCTGTGATGCTATTGAATGCTTTTCCTTAAAAAAAGTGCAAAAAGCTTTTGACCTCCTACCTAAAAATAGTGGCTTTTAATGGAAGATATAAGATGCTAAAGTGACGATGGAGAGTGTAGGAAGCTGATGGGCTGTGTTGGCCTATATGCAGCTACTGAGGATGTTATCAATAGCAACCTGGGTGGATTTGGTTCAACCTCAGGTCGATAGGCACTTATGTATGTCCATCACAACCCCTGCCAGGTTTAAGCAAATGACCTTCAGGATGCTGCATAATAGAATTCTACTTGGAAAAAAACTCAGCATTGATTATTATTTTAATCCAACATTTTCCATTTAATAAAATGCTCAGGTGACAAATTGACTCTTGCAATAATTATTATTTTTCCATGCTTAGAAATGGATATGT
This sequence comes from Tinamus guttatus, assembly GCF_000705375.1. The sequence continues at coordinate 69,621 of NW_010585689.1, forward strand.
GGATTGAAAGGTCAATTCCATCATAATTTCTGCTTGCAACTCAATATATGCCTCACTGTGCATGCACTATGGTGTTTCTTCCTACAGAGAAACTTGCTTTAACATATCTGCTCTCTCCAGCTCTCCCTGCTGCAGTTCCATCTGATTTCTCAATGTATGAGACACAATGCATACAACTCTTGTTGCTCCTTTTCTGAAGCATAACATATTTTACTGCTGAAAGAGGTACAAGAGCTAGACTCAATGATTTTTTTACCTCACATTCTTGCATGTGAATTATCTAAAGAAATATAACATAAGTATTATAATATATGCATATCTGTAAAAAATAGAAGGCAAATAGCAAAATCATTAAAAAAACCTTATTACACTAGTCAGAGATTCCTTAGGCACGGAGGACAGTGTCTTTGATGCAAGACATAGACCTCAAAGTACTCTGTAGTATATAAGAAATCAAAACCATATTGAGATCCAATGAGATGAAGCTTCAGGTTACATTTCTGAACACCCAAAATGACGAGGGGTGCTTTATGTCTTTCCCACAATGATTTATCATGATGAGCATAAGCATGTAAACCCAGTTACTTTCTAGCAACCTCTAACCACCAGCAGTAAGTGATTATTTGCATGAGCAGTCTCACTGAAGTTAATAGAGCTACCACTCACAAGTAGGACTGGAAACTTTGTGGTCCAAAGGGAGCAGAAGGTGAGATACATAAAAGCATATGGTATGGCCTGAAACCATGTAGGGAGCAGGTTGTTAATTGATTCCATCAATCAAATAAATACTCGTTCCTCCAGCTCTGTCTTTCACTTATATGTCAGGATGTGGGAACATTTGGCGGCTGCCATGAACAAGTATTATATGCCTTTCCAGGAAAATAAAACACCCCAAAGTTCCAAACCTTTGAAGATTGTTGAAAAAAATGCTCACAATTCCAAAAGAAAATCAGCAGAACAAAAACTCAATGGGGAGAAAGTCAGGGTTTGATACAAAAATCTCACTATAATATCTGTATTACTGAGATGGGAGTGGTCACATGGAAGGTACATTCTTTTACTTTAATGTTATAAAAATTAATGGCTACACTGACAGAAGATGGTGTCTGAGATCTACCACAAAAAAGTGCTATAAGTTCAGGAGGAACTTTTTGGGCTGTAGGAAAAACAAAACAAAACAAACAAACAAAACATAATATAGCAGGCAGTGGGAAAATAACAGAAAGCAATAAAGAATTCATTACCTGCCTAAAAGAATAAAGCTGAAGAGGAAGAACATTTCTTTCTAGGAAATAGAAAGAATCTATAACAAAATTAAAATATATAAAAAGGAGTGCATCTTCTCTCAGGTAAAAGAACAAAAAAATCTAAAGTTCAGGTGCTGCAAATGATACAACTGTCTCATGTTAGCAATTATAAAATCATCTCAAAATAAGAATCTTTTATTTTTAGGCAGACACCAATCATTTTAAGGTTGTCACTTGATTTTTTTTTTAAATAAATCTCTCCTTTGAATTATATTCAAATAAATGAATGCCTACAAGCAAAAAGCATAGGTCCTGAACCACTTCTCTGTAGACACACCTTCGTTTTTGTG
>NW_010585689.1:81343-117376 GCF_000705375.1 Tinamus guttatus
AACAGAGAGCCTCATGGTTGCCAACCCTGACAACTCTACAGCTGGATGTCTAATTCAGGTCAGATATTTCTTTCGAAAAGAAAGCAACAAAGTGAAGAAGAATATATTACCTAGAAAAAAAATCTTGCAAGTAATACATTACCCAGGAAACAGAGTAACTGGAGAGCTGTAGTTTCAAATTCTGCATAGGAACAAGAGATTGAGTGATTTTTCTCTGCTTTCCTTTTTTCTAGGAAGTTAAATTTCATGCCTGGATTGCCATTTTTGACCTCACCCCCTGAATCCTGTTCTCTAGAGGATGAGGATGATGAGTTTAAGAATAGGTTAAAAATGGAGCTGTCACAGGTAGAAAAGAAATTCTCAGAGAGAATTTCTTAAATTCTCTATGGATATTTCAGAGTAGGGTAAGCTGTTGATTATTACCTAATTAGAGAAGATGGAAAGGAAAAAAGACGCCTGGCTGGGTTACGTGCTCCATGGGCTTAAATTATTCCTGATCTGAACTGCAGGTTTTTGTTCCACACCAGATTCTGGAGTGCAATATTACAGCCTGAATTCTGGTTTTATAATCTCCTCGTAGCAGCATTCAGGCTTTCAAATCTTTGATGTCAGGCTGTTGTTCCATTAAGGTGCAGCTCACTGGCTTCTTTCAACTCAATCTCTTTTAATCTTGCAAATCAAATAAAGCTCAGTAATGCAGATAATATGTCAAAAATGTCCTTACCTCATTGACATTCCCAGTGGAAGTCTGCTTTTGAAATCATTTCTCAGCCAAGTTCAGATACATTCTACAAACCATGAAACATTACTGAAAAGTGCTTAGTCTACATCAATAAAGGGAAAAAGATAGCCAACAGGTATTTTAATAATAGTTAACTGCAGGGTTTTTGTACAGTGGAATTTAGATGTGCATAAAAATAAGATCAGATTTTTTGTGAATGCTATTATTACTAAATACCACTTTTTTATGAAAAATAATACTAGATTGTATTTCTAGTGATACATCAGTGGGCAGAATAATAATTGGCTAAGCCTGCTAGGAAAGTTTTTATGCTACAAATAAATGGCTGTTACAATGCTTTAAGCAATGTAGCCTATTATGAAATTTATTCTCGGTGGTAAATATTTTCTTTGGCAGTTTGAAAATATAAAAAAGATGTCACTCTTGTGTAGTCATGTGCATATTAGAGGCACTATATATATATATTTTTTTTCTTTGAATGCATCTCTAGGAAGCTGAATTCGAGTGTGAGGAACATTATAGCCTTTGACTGAACACAGTGGTATCTGAGCTTAGTAGGTGAGGAAGCAGATGAATAACCCGGAGCTCTCTTACTGAACAGAAGAGTCCTATAATGAGGTCAGACATCCACCCTAATGACAGAACACAAGTTTTAAGAGTCTTTGTTGTCACAGGGCTGCCTTCTGTACTTGAAACTGAAATATCTGCAGTTGCATTTTTAAAAACTTCAGGCAAAGAGGAAATAAATAGACTGTGAGTTATAAATGCTGGAGAAGGAAAAGACTCATTACCATTTAAGTCTTGATAGAATGGAATTATTAACAACAGTATATTCTTCAGTGTTTAATCCTGCCTAATTCATTGCTGATTTCAGCCTGCAGATTTCTATCATGTACTCTGGGAAAGTTATCAACAGCCTCACCTTTCTCCCTGTTATCACAGAAGTATATAGAGTCACAGAATGGTTGAGGTTGGAAGGGGCTTCTAGAGCTCATCTAGCCCAACTCCCCTGCTCAAGCAGGGACTCCTAGAGCACGTGGCACAGAGTCTCATCAGTCTCATCCAGGTGGGTTTGGAAGATCTCCAGAGAAGGAGACTTTACAACATAAATCTTTTTGAGGTTAGATAGGAGTCTCATGGAATCTGAAGAAACTAGTCACCTATAAGTCTCATTCCCTAAATTTCCTTTTGGAAACTCAGCTATTACTTTTTTGTTCATTTGTTTGTTTTCTTTAAATATCTGAACACATTTCACAAAGCTCCTGCTATATGCACTGACCTTGCAACTGCTGTTAGCTCTTTTTGCTACATCAAAGCTGCTGGCCAGTAATAATATGCTCTGATGGCGACAACTGTTGGTACAGTAGCCTGGAAAAAAAATCTTTAAATTTCTCTCTAAATGTATTTTTGGAAGGATGAAATCATATGCTCTTCTATCAAAGAAATTCAAGTAGACATGGTGTTTTTATATCATTCAGTTATTGTTTAAAATCAGCTTGAGGTGATAAATATACGCTCAGTATCTGGTGATCCATCATTCAGTGACATATTCTGCAGTAAAATGTACTTCTAGAAGGGACATAGAAGAAAAAAAGCAGGAGTGTCGGGAAGCTTAGCTCGGTGGTAGTAAATCACCTGTAAGTTTTCTCTAGTGGTGTTGCACATCTGGTGGGGGCAAATATAAATGTGCTGCATGAAATCTTTTCTTCTTCTTTCTCATGCAGAAATTTCAGCCATGATATTTGTTATATTTTTACTTTAAGTCTATGCAGCTACATTAACGTACACTTCTTCGGATATAAATGAGGAATTCAGGTATGATTGTTAAAAAAGCAGTATTTGAGATTCTGTTTTTTTCTTTTTTTTTTTAAAAAAACCTTTTTCTATTCTTAGAAATCAGAACAAACCTGAGTAAGAATAAAGCTTTTCATTTTAGTCCTATGGCCAGTAACACAGAATTTTAATTTTTTAATTTAATCATTAAAGTGGAAAAATTTAAGGGGGTTAAAGAATATACGTTGTGTAGTGCAATACTAATCATTCTAGAGAGCAGAGATCATCCCCTGTCACACTCTGTGACTGCCTCCAGTCTTATTTAACAAAATGGTGGGTAGATGAAGAATGAAGAATTTGTCAGGAGCCCCATCTGGGAACTTGAATATGCTGATGAAGGAGGCAATCTTTAAACTGTCCAAAGCCTTCTTAAATGGTAGTTCCAGCTAAAATAATAAACATCGAAATCTTTTGAAGCTGTGGGAGTGTCAAAAGCAATGGCATATGATTGCTAGGTTGAAAAGATTCTTACTGAAAAGGGCACTCTGCTTTTGTTTTATTTATTCCTAAACTTTACAACTTTTTGTTTGTGTGCAAATTGCAGATTGCTCTGCAAGTGTCTGTAAAGATTTTGGACAAATTTATAATTCACCATCTCAATTAAGAGTGAATTTTCTTTCATGCTTATTTTGTGCTTAAAAAGACAAATTTGTGGTATAACTGTGTGTTGAATGGATAAGAACTCTGCAGATAGAGTAGATATTGGCATTTGCTATTAATTTATTTTCAGTTGTGGAGAATCCTGGGATTTCTGATACACGTTGGAAAGTTTCACACAAGTAAATTGAATTGTAAGAAAATAACTGAATGCTAAACATAATACTGATGAAATTGCTGTCAAAATATTTGTGGAGAGAGATGATGTTACAGTGATGAAATGGAACAAGGCATATTTTTTTTTAATCAGTATTTAGGATTATTGCTGGATAGCTATTTGCCACTGTCTGAACATCAAAGACAATCATACCTCCCTGCCTTTGTGTAATATCTATCAGAAAATGAACACTGGAACTTCCGGGTGCACTATTAGAAGGTGATAAATAATGTGTCAGCAAGGAGAAGCATTCAAAGAAAGCAAGATTAGTTAAGAGCAGGTGCAATTGCTGTGACTTACATGCAAATTCATCCAAATACATCAATGGTTATTGACTAGTCTCTGTTTCAGCTTCATCAGTGCATCTTCACCTGAGTAGCCTGTCACTTTCTACCAGCACTTTTCTCCCAGTCTCCTTTTCTTCCTTTGTGTCATTTTCCCCCCAGGGGTTATTTTGTCATGTGGCCTCTTTAGTGAGATTCCTTCTGTAATTTCTGGGGAAATAAACCAGACCATGTCTTGTGTGCTTTGTAAATTTGTCATAGAAGATTTCTGAGTCACTGTGACTACATTTATGGAGAAAGATGCTGGTGGATTAGTGCGTAAAAGGATGAGAAAAAGCCTGGAAGAGAGTTGGATATATGGGAGGGATGAGAGTTTTTTGTCCTTAGTGCCAGTATGCTTTCGTAATCTCTTTGGGCAGTGGGCTGGAGGAATAGACAGAGCCTGTCTCTGAGGGCATCAAGTTACCATGGACAGTTCAACTCTTTTTGATATATTTTCCTCTAGGAAGCAAATATGACTACTTCAAGAGCCAGTAATTTAAGGAGGGCACACGGGGGTGTTTTTCACACGAGATGCTGTATTTTATACACAGAATTCAGGGCAGAAACTGCAATCTATGCAGCACCATCCAGATGAGTCTGCCTCACCATCTCCATACACTGAAGGAGCATGTTGAAGCACAGCACGAGCTTTAGAGGGATGTCCAGTCTTAAAGATTTCAAGTGACAGAGGAATCACTTCCTATTTTAGATCATTTCCATGGTTAATTACCTCCATTCCTGCAAATGCTGTTCACCCTTTTTTACATTTGAATTTATACAGATCTGTCTAGTCACTGGATCTGTTCTTTGTTTCCGCCCCCCTCCATGATCGTTACATCTCCGCCTTTCAGAATATACCTCTCTGTCTATTAAATTTGTTCTTCTTAGACAAATGCCAACTAATAATCTATGTAAAGAATCATGGAAAGTATGAATGGTTTATTTTTAATTGGTTTGACAGGTTAATCATCTGACTTCACAAAGTTTCAAGATATTTCTGCCTAAACTTAGAGAATACCCAATATTCTGAAACTTTCATCCATGGGTGGTTATCGAATACTGTTAGCTAACTCTGGATTTTTTTCAATTTTGAACACCAGTTAAATGGTACAGCAAATGTCCTTAGTGCTCCTGCAGGATTTTGAAGAATCACATTTATTTTATTGAATGAAAAAGGATTGGGGAATTTTATGACAATCGGCATAAAGATTATAATGTACTTTCTCTGTAACTAGAGTAGTACAGTTGGAGTGTTTGCAAGCAGGTATCACTGACAGTGATTTGCTCATGATATCTCCTTTTATTTATGTGAAAAACAGGTGGAGTGTAGAAGGTCACCTCACTATAACCTTTGTAGTTGTGGAACTTCAAGTAGTTGGCAGCAGGTCCTCCAGCTGAATATCCAAAAGGTATATTTGGCAGTTTTGTTGAGCTGTAATGCATAGCAGAAAGTTTAATATTGTTGGATGCTGAAGGTTGTATGTAGAGCTTAAATAAGCTCAAATCTACAGCAATTTTTCCATCTGGAAAAATAAAGCAGAATTTGAAATATGAAATATTTCGCAGATCAACTTATGTATATTTATATGTTAAATTCCCATAACATCTTCAAGGTCAAATTAAAGACATTGTGATTCATAGCTCATCCAAACTTCATACATTTTGGATATACTTCTTAAAATAGTCCAGTGCTTTGGGGTATGAATAACTTACATTGTTTTATAAAGAATATTATTTTTGTCATACTTTAGGCTCAGCAGATTCTGAAATGATGATCTCCAGTTTAAAGGATGTAGTTCATTTATTTCAGACAACAGAGACCAGAGAAATACTGGTCTTAGCTTATTTTGTGGTACAGTATGGCCCAGGGCACAACAAATACAACCAGATTTCACTAGATGAAAATTGTTGCCATTCATGTGTTTTGATTTCTATAATAGGCAATACAAAAGTATTGAGTCTCATTGTTACAATTAAGTTTGTTTCAGCTATAGCTTTATAGTTTTATGAATTTAAGGAGAAAACTGATGCTGTGCAAACTGATATGATGTTACTCTTTATACGCACTGAGCAAATGCTGGTTTTACAAATCTCTTACATACTTTTGATTCTGGCTTTCAAATTTTCCCACTACACACATTTCTAGAATTTTTACTCAGCATTTCATCAAATAAATTTCTCACAGGAATTGGACTAAAGCACTCAGCACGCATGGGCACTCATGGGAATTTTAAATGACTTTTTCCCTCATAAAAATAGGTATCTTTCAGACAATTAAAAATAGAATAAATTACGTTTCAATTGAATTCTAAATTCATGAAAACCTTGGTTTTCTTTCTGGTTTTCTTGGTTTTTTTTATGTCAAAGTTGTTATATATTTTTAAAGAGTACTAAGGCTCAGAAAGTACTAAGACTTTAGGCTTACTCTTAAATATGCAAATAGTTGATCTGATCTTTCCATAAAATAAATCACTATGTTTAATTTTCTCCAAAAAAAAAAAAAAAATAGGAACTGCTGTAACAGGTAGCCATGAAGGGGAGAACCCACCATGGCATCCCTTCAACTTAGCACTGGGCTTGCGCGACCCCGGTTAGGCCTCACTGCAGCTAATCCCATGATACTACAGAGCCACTGATGGGATAGAGTCAGAGAGAGAGTCTGTGCTGGGCTAGCTTACTTCAGTTATTTGTCTGACTTCATGAGAACCCTTAACTCTTTGAAATTTGATGGATCCATTTTTCAACAATAGCTCATTTCCTCCTGTAAATCAGTGCAGTAATTTTGTAGTTCCAGGTCAGAAATTTCAGAAATCAAATCCTCTCAACAAAGCACTGTGAGTAAATTATTTCTCTGAGATAGAATGCAATGTCTTTATTTCAACCTGAAAATGGCACTTTTTTTCTTGAAGAATCTAGGATTTTTCCATACAATATGCCTACAACAGCAAAAAATATTTATTTTAGGTCAGATAAGTGCTAATTAGGAAAGGGTAATTTGATTGTTGCCCAAGAATTTTAAATAAGTAAATCACCTTTCACATCCATATTAAAACGGTACCAGCTTGTATGAAAAATAGTAGTCATTTCATAGCATCTATAACACATAATGGAAATAAAAAGTAGATGGGAATCTACTTTCTCAAAGAGAAAGATGAGATCTCAAATATAAATATATTTCTAAATATTTGGATATTAGTACATGTGAATATATTGCTTTCTTACAATGTAATTTCTCTGAATGTAAGAGTTCACCTTCTTTCCATCCAGGTTTTTTCATGCAACTTCTTTCTAAATGTGTAAAATAAGTATGTGAGTATATGATTGTACGTGTGTGTACTGCTGGCCCTGAAGAGTTTATTGATGCCTTTACCGAAGAATGAAAAGATTAACGTGGTGTCAACAAGGCAGTCACTGAACATGGATGAAAAATGGCCAAAATGATGTTTGGTGCTCAGGCTGTTTTTCCCATTGTTTCTTTAGGAAGTCAACGCTCTCATTAATATTATTTAGCTAGAACTTCATCTGAGCCCTTAAGATATTCATCAACAAGGAAATGTGCAAATAAAGACAAGTTGCAACTAGGGACTGCAACTAATATTCAACTAATATTGGATGATTTCACCCATGTAATTTAGTTCATAAGTGAAAAGAAAAAAAATTCAATACAGATTCTGTATTGAATATGCAGGAGCAGATCTTTAAAATAAGATATGATTGGATCAATATTTGAGTGACAGAGGAAATTAATTTCATGGCTTTATTGAATGGAAAAAATGTATGATGGTGGACCCTAGGACACCCGAAAGAGATAGTAATGCCAATTCGCAGATGCGAACTACTCATTCTTTGTCATGCTCTTCACCTGACTTAGAACTTGTCTTGTAGATGTTTTTTTTTTTTTAATTGATGAGACTTTGCTAATAATCAAGTGTAAGTTCAAGGACAGCAAAGTTCTTTTCAGTATTTTTGGCTTTGAACTACAGTTTCCTGGGTATATTTTTAATATAAGATACATTCAGTTATATAGGTTATCAGAACTATTATAATAGCCTTCTGATGACCAGTGAAAGCCAGTCCTTAGGAGGCATGAGGCTACTCAACAGTCAGCAATTTACTGTCTTTGGGGACAGGGAGGCAAGAGAGGATAGAAACAGAAGGGTGTCTTTTCCTGCACAGCAGCAGTGCTTTTTGGCACACATTCCTGTCCATGTGCCATGGTGTCTGCTGTCCTTCACACACATTTATCCCTTGTCTTAGCCTGGCTAAATTCAGCTGACAAGTCTTTTTTTGAGATACAATTGGTGCACTGTGTTAATACTTACAATAATACATATCGGCCCTTCAAAATTAATGGCAGCATCTTCCCTAAGATCAAGGGGCAGAGGATTTCTCCCTCATACGTAAATAAAAAAGAAAGACATCTATTCTTGCTTTAACATTTCAAAGGGAAGACAAACTGCTGTGTCTCTCAAGAAGCTGTGTCAGTAACTAATTTACCCTTAAAATATAGATTTTTAAAAGCAATTGTACCTTATTTTTAGTTCAATTTTGTATTGTATTTGTATTTGTAAGGAATACTTACTTTAGTATTCTTCCTTCAAATTCTAGTCACTACACCTTTTTTTTTCATTCTTCTATAGTTTGAAATGTACTTATTCTGTCTAAGTTTGGAGATTTGTCACTCCTTTATTATAATATTAAGATTTTAAAAGATCATACAAGATAACTTAAAAACTCACTTATTCTGAGAAAAAAAAAGTGCAACATTAAAAGGCAATAGAATATATTACATGACAGATATTGTTAAGAGCTAACAATTAACAGAGTTATTACAGTAATTATAACAACACTTTTTACTGATGTCATGTCCACTGAAAAGAGATTATTCAGAAAATTAAAACATCAGTCCTAGAGAATAACTCATTTAGATTATGTATCTCAATCAAATTTGGACTATATCGTTCCTAATTATTTCATATATTTACCTTACATATTCATAGCATATCAATCTTGGTCATAAATACCAACCTTACTCCTAGGTTTATTATAAAACTAAATAAAGGTCTTAAAGTATTAGAGGTCTCCAAATAGGCTTGATTAAATAATATCTTCTCTAACATCTTTCTCATTTCGTATTTTCTATAAGAAAACAAGTAACTTTAATGAACTTCCTCCAAGATCAAACTTCTTAAGATATTATTTGGAGATTTTGAGTCAATCTTGATACAGTTGATGCAGAAATATTCTTTCAGGAATGCTTCTCTGCCCCCTTCGTACCACTCATGCTTGTTAAGCGAAGGGCCTTTCTTTTGTATTGTAATAGACCACATGATTTTTTCTAGATTTTCATCAGGGAAGGACTTTTAGTCTATGATTTTTAAAGAATTATTGTGAAAATGGGCCTCTCTTTACACATGTGAAACAGACCTTCAGTAAGGTCCCAGTTCAACAAATTCTCACATAATTTTAAGTGTCTGAGCCTTCTTGTGAAGTTGAGAGTAAGGCATGTGCTTTCCTTAACCATGAACATGGTTGATGGATATGCTCCTTCCCTAGCCCAACCTGATTTTTCACATGTTTTATTCAAGAGTTAACCAACAGTGGCCTTACCTGATCATTTCTCTCTGATCTCTTCCCCCACTCCAACAATAGCTAAATTGTATCCAGGATTGATTGGACACATAATCCTAGACATAAACTGTTGACCAAATCTGGGACTAAGATTGGATCCAAACACACCCCAGCTGGCCCCTAAGGAGAAGCTTGGAAAGCAAGGAGTTCCCATCTGAACCTTATGACTCAACAGGAGGTTCTCCCTCGTAATTTTGCATAAACTTGTCCTCTGTGCAGTAAAGAACAGTGACCTTGCATAGAGTCTTGTTAAAACGACTGTCCATGTCAAAAATACGTATTACTAATTCTCTCATAGAAGTGCATTGCACCACTCACCTCCTACCACCACTTGTTCTGTTTAGATGCTCCTTCATGTTTTCTCTGCTAGAGCATAATCTAATGATTAACTGCAAGAATGGTAAATTCAGTTGTTAAGCAATACAGGCTAGCATCCTACTTCTAATATGCTGTGTTATAGGGGTCAGTAACGACATCTGTGATCACTTTTCCTATACTGAACAGCACACAGGAGCTAAATTTTGCCTTCTGGCACCAGAGGCCAGTGGAAGCTGGTACTGCTGCCAACAGAAACTATCATCTGACCCTTCTGCCTCCAACGGCTGGTTCTTTTGTGAAATCAGTTTTCTCTTGAGACACCTTCACAGGTGTCTTGCGCAAAATCACAGGAGTGCAACAGTATCAGACTCTTGGGATTTCCTGGATTCTTCTTTCATGATTTCTTTGTTAAAGACTGATTCCAGTCAGAACTGTCTGATTCCTCTTTGGGGAATTCTCTTCCTTTTACACAAAGACATTTTCTAGACTTTGCAGCTTGTTGGTTCATTCAGATGAAACCAAGACGCAAGGGTTTGATACAGCATGTCATACTCACTGTTGTCTCAGTTGATGCAGGCAAGCAGTGAAATTTTTCTAAGCACCTTCCTTCTGTGACTCAATGAACTATTCTCTGTGAAATTTTGCTTCTTGCTTCTGTATTCAGAGAAGTGTCTCATGATTCTGCTTTCTCTTTTCGTCTTAAAACTGCTTATTTTTTGCTTCTATCATAACTACTTGTCTGCACAGTCTACTTGACTATCTACTGAATGACCTTTAAAATCAACTTGCAGTATCTTTTGTTTTCCACATGAAGATTGTGCCACAAAACCATATGAAAACACATCACCTGAAACATTTCAAAGATGACCTCAAACACAGCAAGGCTTCTGACCCCAAAATAACACTCTTTGTTAGAGAAAGGAAAGTTTATTCTTTAATATTATAATCTTTAGATAATTATGTGTGCATTATTTCTTGTTTTTTTTTTTTCCATTTTTATTTTGGTCTTATCTCAAAGTTTAACACAAACGAAAACAGAAAGATCAGGGAAACTTCTTTAAGAAAAGTAATATCTTGTATCATGTAGAAAGTTTTCAGTAAATTAAACCTTTGAGGGAAATATTTTTTGTCTTTATTTTTATTAAATTCTGTGATGCAAACTTCATAGCTCTGTGATGCAAAACTTCTAGCTGCTGAATTACTCTTCAAGTACTTTTTTTTTCCTTTACAAATGCCTACACATTTTTTTAAACAGTCTATGGAGCTGCACTATCCTAGGCATAATTAATCGTAAAAATGCTTAAAGAATAATGTGCTCACAATCAGGAAAAAGAATATGAAATATATTAAGCAATACAAATTACGTTTTAGGAAGAGAAATTGCAAAGCTACCGCATCCTAAAATAAACAGCAATTTGGATGAATGTTTTTCATTATGAAGGTTTCAATTTTGCCATGTATAATATGTTGCCTCTGTCCAAAATTAGCATACTATATTACATAAACACTTTTATTTACATTATTGCTCAGAAGAGATTTGTCCAATATCTCTCATGTTTCATGTGGATTTATTTTAATCAAACCCTTTAATTACATATTAGGTTGACATGTGTTGATTCTTCCTTATGCCTGTCAATTACATGGAAAACACTCTGTAGTAGTAGTAGTAGTAGTAATAATAATAATAATAACAATAATAATGAAATGGCCTAAAAACTTTAAAGATCTTAAACAGCTTGAAGTAAATCAAACCTGCATCTTCTTCTACTTAAATTCTTACTTTCTTTTACTATATATTTGTTATGCTTTATTTTCTAATCAATTTTTAGGTTTCATTTTTCTATTGACTGCTCCTTCTTCAACCATTTGATTAATTAGTCCCAGGCTATTGCTTGCCTGAAATAATCCTAATTCTTCAGTTAGAATATGTAACAGATGCTCTCTTATAAGGTATATGCCCTTTGTAAAAGGTAAAGAGACTACACAGAATCTTTGTGATCTCTTCTGCACCACCCACAGAAAGGAAAAAAAATAGGATCTATTGGCATCAGATTTGTTTCTCTCTTCTTGGTCACAAAAGCTGGAAGCAACTGGTGAGAAACCAGCCTTATCCACATGAGACATGGCCTTCAGGTCAGTGGGATGGCGGTTGTCTGAGAGTGGAGGAATAAAAAATATCACAGCCTCAGATACACATCAAATCCTAGGGCTAGGTTTTTCAGGACTGACTCCATATCCTGATAACTTCTTGATGATTTAATGGTGCTGGGTGATGCATGACATGCAGTTGAACATACTCCTTAATGAAGGATAAGATAGAAAAGATAACCAAGATTAGTGTATTTTGTTCCACATTTCCACCTGCGAGAACACATTAGAAATCCCAGATAATGTATTCTTTCCTTTTCCTTTCTGCTTTGAATGTAAGTAAGTGCGCTTCATCTTTAAAGTTTTCCTGAGAACCAAAATTAAACAAAATCAAAGAATGGCAGAGGGAACCTGATATGATAAAGATATTGAGAATAAATGATCAATAAATAATTGAGACAGATGAATGAATAAATAACCCCAAAATTTCTTCCGGAGGTCTTGTGTGTCCCTTCTATCAAATGATCCTAAATATCAAATGAATTACCGTCTTATTCTTATGCTATGCTTCTTGTTGACTCAATTCCTTTCAGACATGGTTTTTGGTGATCTGTAGGGAAGAAAGAGAAAAGTGTTTTGGAGATAGATTAAATGTCACAAAACTGTGTTAAATTCATGATCTTTATTATTGGTGAATGCTGAAGAGAAGACCTCAACTCTGCCACAAACCATATACAATAGAGGCAGGATCACACTGCTGTAGAAGCATTCCTGTATTTGGTTTGTGTAACCAAATCTTGGGTTATTTGCTTTGGAGCATTTGTCTGCTTGTTTGGAAAATAGGGTTTGTACGTTCGAGACTCTTTGCCTCACATATGGAATTCAGCCTTGTGTTTTCCGTCCTAGAAGACCAGCCCTACAGATGTCGTGATTTATTCTAATCTTTCAGGCATCCCAGAGATTGTCATCTTGCATAATAACAAAGGAAAAAAAAAGAAAAAACTTACTACTACAGGATGAAATTACAATTTTCAAAAATAAATTGTACATGCATAATTTGCAAAAGGAGCTGAGAATGGGCACTGCCTGAAGTGTGAATAACAAACCTGAATAGTCTAATAATCAGCATAGTCACTGAAATTTTATTAAGTTTTGGCTGCTGTTTATCCTACTTGGCTTCAAGCAAAAAAACATATGTGAGCTTGTCATCTCTGTCTGCATCTCCTTTTTTTGATTACCTTTTTATTCCTGTCAAGGCTGTATATATCCTAATATGATTCTGTTTTTTTGTTTGAAACCTTCCTCTTAAATCACACTATAAAGGAATCCACTTTCGCACAGAATAACAGGTAAATAATAATGGCGGAACCTCAAAAATGTCTATAACAGGAGGCCCTTTGAAATGGAAACTTCTGCAATTCTTGCCAGACAGTTATGATGAAAAAAGACTGTTTCTGTTAATAAGCTGAGGAAAAAGAAGACGTAGGATGTTTTCAGAGCATAAATGACAGAACTCTTTTTTTTATAGTGATTCAAAATACCTCACCTATAGAGGATTTCCGGTAGGAAAAAGCATAAGGACAAGATGAGACTCTTGTATTTAACTAGGCAGAATTCATAAAAATTTCCATTTAAGTATACACAGGTAATAATGTTTGTGGTAGAGAAAGAAATAATAAAAAAGATCATCCCAAAATCTATTTTAAAACATGCTGAAAGCTGAAGGATAGATAATGTTTCTAGAAAAAATAACCCTCCAAAAAACTTTTATAGCATGAATTTTAACCAGAATCATTTGATACTAGAGCTAGAATTTTAAACAGTTAAGTGTTCCTAGGTGAATAATTTCTTTCCTTGTTATTTTTAAAGTATTTTTACAGTGCTTAATAATATATGATGGGATTCTATCTTAGAATGTTTTTACTCTAGCCCTACTTTTAAAATATTGGCAATTTTCCTCCAGAATCACAAAAAAAAAAAAAAAGTACTGTATTTTAAAATTTGCTTCATTTTGCAGGGTTTGCAGGGTTTGTAGCTAGGCTGTTATTTTCTTTTCTGTAGTAACTTTTACCTTTATTCGGGTACTCTTTGTACCTTAAAAAAAAATATGGCAATAAGTCAGTTGTTTTGCTGCTGGTAAGTTCTGAGACATGGGATATGGCTTCAGTAATTATGATCCTTTTGACTGGTAGAATTTGTATGAAGAAAGTTAATTTTAAAATGAGATAAAACATATTTACCAAGAGGAATTGACTGCTTGTGACTAGTAATTATTCTTTCTAGGATTATAGAAAACTATAATTACATGAAGGAAAATAAACCTTGTGTCATGCTACACAGAAGTTTTACAAGTTTAACAGAGAATGATTTTAGCCAGGGTTCTTAATGTGCTAATTTAGTGTGCAAACAGCAAGATTTTACTAAAAGTTTTAAACCAAAGCAATGCATTTTTTTTCCTCATAGGTGTTTCTTTAGCTGCATATGTTGAAAGCATATGCAGCTATATTTTAGAATAGTCACTAATATTACTTTTAGAAAAACTTTATTTTAGCAGATTTTAAAAAATATTAGCTTATGTTATGCTATAAAAACTTGTAGACTTGTGTTCCTGATGAACCTCGTGATGCTGATCCTGACTATGATGATTCTTTGTACCTTTTCCAAATCAAACCTTTGCAAACACATGAATATGTAAAAATGAAAAGGATATAAAGCTGAATAGCAAGAATCCCAACTCTCCCACTAGCCTCAGGTAGATGAGCTGGTTGGTGTCCTGGAGTTCTGGTGCTATTTCTTGGCACAAATGTTTGTCTGTTTCAATCTACCAAAATTATTAAGAAGAAAAATGAGATTCAAAATCTTCCTTCAGATACAATTAACTCTCACTACTCAAAAAACCAAAAGATCCAAAAATGGATCATGAACAGATCTAATATTTATTCATGCCGTGGCTGGATAGCTGCTGTCAATATCTGTATGCTTTCATTTCAGTTAAAAACACTTCATACTTGATTCATAATGCAGTTGCTTCCACAGAGACTGAAACTAAACTTTCATTTTTGGTATAGATGTGCCTAACCAGTATTAGGCGAGTATTAGTGGCGTGAATCATATTGATCTTAAGCTTATAGTCACTCTGAAGCTATCCCTGAAAAATCATCTGGCTATTTGTAGGAAATATCTTAGAAACTTAAGAAGATTTATTCAGCCGTTAAATCCTCATCAAACGCACATGTTTAATAGGATTTTTTTTTTGTTCCTAATCTCTGCTCAACAGAGTTAGTCCTTCCCTTGTTGCCATTATAATTTATGTGTAATCATAATTTGACAACCTCTGTCTAGCAGTGCACTCTCTCCTCTAAGGAAGTTTAATACATTGTGCTGCATATACTCCTCATGCAACATTAATCACTTCAACAATAGTTGTGTGGCCCTGTTCATCCACTTTCCAATGCAGGCAACAACTTGCTCCAGTACAACCACATTCCCACCATCATATATCAGCTTCATTTGGTAACTGCTGATGGGCAGATAGGCTGCTGTTGTTCTCTTTAGAGTGAGCAAATTTTTCAAGCAATTTATTATCTCAGTGTTTTTTTCAGCATTCTTTTTGCTACTGTTAACAAGTGAGAGGCAGATTTATACAATTTTTAATACTATTTTCTTTTTTTGAGCAGGTATGTTTTAAGTCTCTAAGGAAGTGCAAGCTGAAGCATGTCCTGTAAAAGAACGCAGTGAGATATTTCTTATTAGCATGGTCCGAGATGCCATGCTTTCTTTGCGAGAAAGTATTTGTATTCTTTGCGAGTTTCACTGCTCTCCTCTCATTGACAAATGAAAATGATCATAACAGTTTTGTAAAGGCTTCACTACGAAGGGAATATTGACAGCTGAGATGTACCGAACTTCCCGATTTAAGTTTGCTCAGAGCTGCCCTGTTAGATCAGTCCAAGGATGACTCTGCTTTTTGGTAGCTTACATATAATAAGAAGACTGATTGAAAGTGTCATCAGTTTTCATTCTGTAGGAAGAGATCAGCACTGTGGATCAAATAGGAGGCCTTGTTATCTAATCATTCCTAAAAAAAAAGCAGTTTTTGGTCTGTCTGGACAAACTTCACATGATATTTTGGGAGTTTGTTGGTTCAGCTGGTCTTGAGGAATGCTGACAAAGTTTTGTAACCCTCTGACACTTCTGGGTCAAAGATCTAATTAGGAAGTGTTTCTTTATGTTCCTGTGTATTTTCTGTAATCCTTTGTTACAGAGCAACTTTGGATGCAAGATACTGGGCTTGGGGTACCTTTGGTCTGAACCTGTACAACCATATGTTCAGGTACACTTCTGCTGATCTATTTCTTATTTTTCTGAATTGTCTTACATATTTTTAAAGGGGGAAGAGAATGTAGCTGTGTGATAAATAGCTCAGTAAATATCAAGAGATTTACAGAGCTGTCACATCTTTATGTAACACTGTGTTGAGCAAATATTTTTCTCCATGGAAGATTGAATGTAAATCTACTGGGCATTACTAAAACTTGAAGAGCTGTTACAAAAGTATGTTAAGAAGAACTCTTGGAAATGCTGGAGTAGCTCACACACAGCAGAATAGCTTTTTATTTAGCCTTGTTAAATTGTTTGTTATGTATGACTAAGCTAACACATGGTACTACCCAACAGGAATAGCTGGGAGCAAATGGCCCATCCTGGGTTGCAGTATGCTTCTCCTATCTCAAACCAGCCATCCTGCTTGTACAAGTCGAGTTCTCTGGGCTGTATTTGTTAACTATAACCCACAGCTGCAGATGGGGTTATGAACCTTACTGTGCCTTACTGGAACTCATGCAAGATGTCCTTTTGAAAGGACATACTAATCAAAGGTGCTGTAGACATACCATTCTGTCTTACTTCTCCCCATGGATGAAGTATATATATGTGTATATAGTTTCAGCATAAGAGAATATAAAATAAGTCAATAATGGAAAATATTGTATAGTAGAAAAAGAAAAGGATAAGTACATGAAGAGTACATATAAATAACAATTACAGGCAGGTTTTAGCATTAGTTAGGCTAAGCAGTAATCAAGACAATCAGGAAATACAGGATGTGTGGGGAAGAGAGGAGTTCATTGGCCAAATAGCTAACAAACATACTTCGTACTTTCTTTAGATTTAAGATATATAATCATATATGAATTCATTCTTTATATTAAGATAGCTGACAAATAAAATAATGTTAATATATCAAACCCAGTTAAATAGGAGGTAATTGCATTTTTATGCCCATGAGTCTGTGTTCATGCAGAGATCTCAATGCTTCTTTAAGAAAAATTGTTGAACATAGCAAAATTAAATAAGATTTTTGCCCAAATATGCTTTTCATATATATATATTTCATTCTGTATCCACAATGTAATCACTTTTCTAAGTTTCATGGCATTGTGATATATGAACTTGCCATATAATATTTATATTGTTTTAGTCTTTACGTATTCATTATATTTGATGATTGATTTAGTAAATAATTTTTGAAAGTCAAGTGTTTTAGAGCGGTTTCCTTGAACTTGTATGATTTTTCAGTTAAAATTTGGAAGTCTGTGTTGTCTTGTTGACCAGAATAGAAATACGGATCATGGCTGAAAAGTCTACTGTTTTATAAAAAAAGTGGCAATTGAATGTCAGCCGTAGGTTTCCACAAAGCTGGGGAAGTCACAAAGTGGGAACTGTTCACAGGGCTTTTTGTTTGTTTGTTTTAATAGTTAGGTCAGTAGTTTTTATTGAAACTCATTAAAATTTCTTAAATAAAACCAAAAAAATCTCTAGGAAATTACTGTTGAAAAACACAACTGGCACACAAGATCTTAGCAAGAAGGCTGGTTTTAAGATTGATCATGCCTATTGGCTTTAAGATTGATCATGCCTATTGGCTGGTCATCATTTAATATAGCATCACTTTTGCAAATTTCAAGTTTCTTTCTCAAATAACAATTAAATACATGGCAATAAAGCCTTGTTCAATCTTCACAAAAGAAGACATATGCATTTAGCAAGTAGAAGTGTCTTGCAGTTTCATGGAGAAGTTTCATGAAAGAAGAGAGAGTTCACTAATTCTTCCAGAGGAAGCTTTTGAGAAATTTTGACCCAATATTCAATTACAAATGCTTCTGGGCCAAAATTCATCCTTCAGAAAGCTAGGAACCAGCTCATTGTCTGTTAGAAATCTGCCCAAGTACATTTCCTTCAATTCATTTTCATGCTTGACATTTCCAAAACAGAAATGTCACCAGATTTTTGCCAGAGGAATAAGGAATTTTTGCCAGAGGAATAAGGAATTATTAAGGTCTTTCATCATCTTGCTGAGGTATATAAAATAGAAGCCCGGTTGTCCTAAGAAGTCATTGAGAGCAGAGGAAGTGAAGAAAGATAGACACTTCCAGAAGGTGATTTATCCCTCTTTACATTCACCTTTGTCTCAGAGCACCTAAGTGAAGTGAAATGAATATGAACTAAAGAAAACAACTACAAGCTCACAAGAGTAAGGAAGCTGCCTTCTGTCTTTTAAGTCTCTGCAGCTGGAGAAGCAAATTGTATCAGGAGCCTGCAACATCACTTCTATGGTTTCAGAGTTTTTCTGTGTGTTGAGGGTATTCCCTGTTAGGAAATTCATCAGCCTTTTCTGCTTTGTATATATATGAAAGAGAAGAATACAGTGGGATATTTCCCTTTGATGTTTTTGTGCTAGTTTGCTATGCTTAATACCTGAATGAGTTACTGGAGAAATGATACTAAAAGAAGTGGAGTACTAGGAACCAATATGTCACTGGTAGAGCTAGCAGGTTGTTTCGTACTTCCAGTCTGTGAATGTGTGCTTCTTCCTCAGTTATTTCAGAGACTGAACTGAGGAAAAAGGCTGCTAAAATTAGAGGCCTGTACCTAAGGCACTGAAGCAAATGAATCTGCTGATAAGAAATCATAGAATCATAGAAATAAACATGACCTCCCAAAACTGTTGCAGCAGCATTAACCAGGGCTTCTTTCTTTGTCCTCTAAGTACCTTGAAGTTCAGGTTTAAGTCATGGCCTAATAGATAGTTTTGACAGTTACCTGTCTCAGGAGGCTGAAAAACTTATGCTTCTCCCTTTATCTTACCGAATGTATTAAATATCTAAAACTGGAAAGAATTTGATGAAGGAACATGCTATTCAGACTTCCCTTTATATACCTGAGGTCTCTTTCTGGCCTCAATTGCATGGCAGAAATCAGAAATAAATTAAAATATTAAGACACCATAGACATGAAAACAACAAGATATCAGAATTATATTCTACATTTTCAAACCATGCATTCTCTTTGTAGCCTCTGGTGAGCAGGTACTCACTTTGTCTGCACATCATGTGAATCATTAAACACAACTACAGTTGAATAAGCGTATTTATACAATCAAGTGTGACATCCATCCAGAGAAGTGCTTGATTCTGTCATTATTGATTTTACATACTACCATGTTGCTCCTCTTCAAGGACACTCCTAAAATCACCACGACATATTTCAGCAAAAAATATATCCACTTAGCACACTTGCTGCTGACTTCGCCAATTTCTGATTGAAATGACTGTTAGTTGTGCTGTTAGTAGTGATTTCTGATTGCAATGACTTGCCATAAGCTGCATCAAACGAACATGAAAATGGTTGGCCAGCTTATCAAGTATTGCCTGACTCTTGTTGATCTTGTTGTTGAAATCTCTGGGACAACGAGTGAAATTGAAATTTCTCCCATCCCATCTTGTAGAGGGAAAAATAAAGACCAGAAAATAGCATAATTATTACCCTACACTCTTTGGTTCAGTATTAAATATAAATCTCCTTTTTTTTGTGCCCTGGTTCTTTCAAATTGCATTTGTTAACATTTAATTGCTTTCTTCTCCTTATTACTAGCAGCTGTTAGTAGTTTGTATCCTTTTATTTCTGTGAGTTATACCTCATGCCAAAGAGGCAACTGTTTGCAGAAGATAAAGTGAAGAAGCATGAACACTTAGGTCATTGAATGTCTTATGCTGAAACACTTTCTTTTCTGTCCTTCTATTTTTAGATACCTTTAATATATTTTAAGACAGGCAAGATATGCAAACAAAAACAGAGCAAGAAAACAAACAAACAGAACCCTGAAAGAGAAATCTGGTAGATCTATCTGAAGATTTGAGTAAGTCCAAATATTGTTTCAAAGAAAATTGAACTCTGCATTTTAAAAAACATTTTTTTTCCTAGGGTAAATTAAAATTGTATATTGCTACATTTACAATAAGTACTGAAGGTTTATTTTAGGGTAAGAATGATTATTCTTTCTTAGAGTTTATTTTCTGGCAGTATGATTTACAATTAATGTTTTTATGTTGTTTATTTTATTACTGGCATACTTGTGCACATTTCTGAAGTACTAAATAGTGTTACATTTCGTTATAAAAATGTGCTCAAGGCTAAAGAGTGGAGTGTGTGTTTGTGTGAATGAAATTATTTTGCTTTTGTGTGCACAAGTATTTAGTTTTAGCTGTGAAAGCAATTGGTTTCTTTGGTTAGTTTTCATTTATTGAACTGCAACAAATTGTTCAGTTTTTTACCTTTCAAACATTTGCTTTTGTTTTCTTCTGTTAAACATAAGCAGCTTTGTACTTTTGGTACTGGGGAAGAGAAGTTTCTTTCTCCTTAATCACAACACATATAAAAGAAGAAAGTAAATCAGATGCCTAGAGACATTAAAGTCTATCAAGTATTTATCATCTATTCTATAGAATAAATGCACTGATATCCTCTGTGCCCAAGTGAGGGAGGTCAGGTGAAAGGGAGACAAGATTTTTAGTAAGTTTCTACAATATTCATTTAACTTTGTGATTGTTCATCTCGGGAGACCATAATCTTTATAAGATTCTAATGATCCATAAATTTAACAGAACCCAAATTGAACACTAAAACCATTTTCTTGTGATACTCTTCAAATAAGTGTGTGTGTGAATTCCAGCTCAAGGTTCAGAACATTCCATAGCTTTTTGAGAAGTTAATTTTTAGACTGCAACCTTAACCTTTTAAATCTGACTCATTTCTGCTTCCATAATCTAAATTTGATTTTTTTCTTGAATTTTTATTCTTATCTTGGTTTTCAAAAGTAGAGCTGTCACAAATCATTGCTAAAACATTCACACTTCATATTTTTTTCTTGTAGAGACACAAGAGCCCACAACTACTTATGTAAGTGACAAAACTAAGATTTTTCTTTAATGCTTCTTTTTATTTGGCTTATCTCTCTAGCACAAACATAATCAAGGTCTTGTATTTATTGCAAAACTAAATCAATTTGTTGCTCTGATAAAGATCCTAGGCCAAGCTCCATCCAGCAGAGACAGCTTTAATTTGTCTATGGAGCAGCTTTAAGTTGAGTTGAATGGCTTTGTCCCCTACTAAATTAATGACTATATCATTTCGTAATGTGGACATTCTCATTTGTGTGTGTGTAAATGGAATGCAGATTTAACTCTTCTATAAACTTGTATAACCAATTTGATTTTCTTTCTCATACTGAGCTACTGACACATGTCAGAGTTAAACCATTAAAACCGAGTTTGAAGAGGTGCTTAGATGTTAGTCTGTCTGCAAATACAGGCTTGCCATATCTCATGACACATGCACACTCATAAATCCAGTGTGACTCTCAGGAACATCTGCTATGATTATTTCTACAGCTCTGCAGGCAATGTGGTTGCATGATCGGCAGTCATATTCATATAAATACAGTCTTCATACAGCTACTGCTAATAGCAATAAATTCTCCATGGCCTGTGCTTTACTTTTCTATTATAAGATAAAAAGAGCCTTGACACTTTCAGAAGAGGTTGGTCAGTAAGTGCGTAGCCATATTCAAAGTGTGTTATATGCCTGCCTGTGCTGAAATTTTTATGCATCCTCTTTCTGATGGCACTATAAAATAGATTAGATAGGTTTTTCAATACTGTTTTTAAAACTTTTTTTTTCTCCATGTCAGAAAAAAATCCAACAGGTGTCTCTAAAAGTTATGCATTGAGCATTTGATCAGTACAAATTTCACAGATGGGAATTGTGTAGCGGTAGCATCAACTCATGCTAACTTCATGAATCACAGGAGATTTGTGCTTTAGTTGCATAGTCTTCTGAAGGCTTATTTGTTTGTTGCACTATGTATCTACTATGTTGCATGGTAGAAAATGCACATTAAATTCTGCTTTTGTCCCTGCTTTTTTGCCTTCTTTTGCTAAGTTTCAAGCAAGTTATTGAGAAAGACATTTTTTTGATGTGTTAATTAGTAGTATCTTATCAATAGTTTCCTTATTCCCCCATCACTTTTTAATGTGATGCCACTCCATATTTATGCTGGAAGTGGTGCTCTTTATAATCACCCCTTCTTCAGTAAAAGTCATTAAGTCTACATTGTCAAATTTTACCTTGATTATAAATATACACATTTTCTATGCTGCTAATATAAAGTAAATGTCATGTATTTTCATTTGCATCTCTAGCCAGAGTGGTTGATATTAAGGAGGCATTAAGAAAACCTGAATCCCAGATCATTATTCATTCAACAGTCAAAAAAAGCATCTGTGCATTAGATGCTATTAACACATGCAGAATGCCAGATATAATGATCCCATTAAATCAGACTTGATTAATAGTTCATAAAGACTGAATTTATGTTATTTTTAGAAATGTTGTTTACATTATTTTCCTATATTACTTTCTGGAAATACTGGTCTAGTGAAGAACAGCCTGAAGGTCTTTTCTTGGCAGATAGATGGGATTTGACTGATTCCAATCTGTTATCACCTAGATCAGAGCAGTACAAAGTAATTTTACTGAGAAGGCTGGATTTTTCCCAAATAGCATGTACAAAAATATGCTTGTTATATTGTCCTGCTCCACATAAACTGCTCTGTGTCCTTAAAAGTTTCTCAAAGGGTTCAGCTTGAGTTTCCACTATTTATGTCTGGCTATCAAAAAATAATGTGATTAGCATTATAACCTCATTGGAAAAAGCATGATGTACATTAGTTAATTAGTTAAGAAAGGTAATGGCCCTCTGCCTGGCTTCTCACTGCCAATCTCTGTCAATGCTATATCTTCTGCTGCTGTTGTCCTAAAGTTTCCTAAATCTTGATGTTTATTGTCATATCAGATTTCTGCAGGTAAAGACCCATTGAAATCAACTAAACTTCTAGCAATGAGAGCAATTCTGGCTTTTGTCTGTAAGTATCACATTAAATATTGCTTTCATTTAGGATGGAAATTCCAGGATTTCCAATGTAATTATTGTGAGCTTTACAAATGTGTGGCTTCTCACATGGGTATGTGTGTGCTTCTCTGTGCAGGCATACATGAGGACATCCATTTATTAAGTAAAGTTTTATTTCAGTATTTTACATGAAAGATTAAAATAGTTAAAGGATTTAGCTCTTTTAATCATAATGGGAATATTTTCATTCTCTAGCATTAAATAGAATTGCAATTCCTGTATCTCGGAAATTATTTTTAATGTACATTCTGTTCCTTCACAACAATCTTTATCTTTCCTCTCCAGTTTAAACAACCTACCAAGAATATTTCTTTTCTTGCTTGGAAGGAGCTTCAATCTTGAACAACTATAGACATCATTGTAGCTTCCTCTCCAGATGTTGAAATCCCTTATATTCCAACAAATATGACAGGTTTGTATCATATCCTGAAAATGTTTTGTCTGGAAATCTAGTATGGTTTGTTATTTGCTTGAAACAAGTTGCTGATAAGAGCTGATGCAAAGTTAAACAAAGTCGTGGGGGAATGAAAGAAAATGAAAGAGATGCAGTTCATGCAAACAGAGGCTGGACACTCTCGTCAAGGGGAAAGATTGACTGTTTCAGCAGGCAGCATGCCTCTGACTGTTTTAAGTACAAGCCCTTCAGGAGAACTCTTAGTTTTGCTCACTGAACCACAAAATTAAAGTACCATGGAAAAAATCCAGACACGCAACAATGCCAAAATATGTATCACCCTATACTGAAAAGCTTCAAAATTACTGTATTTACACAAGGGTATTACAGACAGAATAAATGAAAATTTTATGGTCTAAGAAAAGAAACACAATTTTAGTTAACTAGCATTTTTCCACTGCTCTAAAGCTTTTAATGGGAGCAGAGGGAATTTGCACTCAGTGAAGTAGATCAGTGAAATGATAATTTGCCTTTGAATGGAGTACTTTTATTCCATTAATTTCTGCCATTATGGTGTGAGATAAGATGTAAGCCAGTGACTAACTGAAAATTAAGGCCCCCAAAAAGAGGCAACGAAACAAAAGAAAAGCTTATGCAATATTATACAAAATGTGTGCTAAAATTAATATTTGCTCAGCCTTTTATTTAACCACTTTTAACCTCAATTCTTTATACACGTAGTCATGCCTGCCTCTGCTATTTCAAAATATATTGGTTTTACTCATCGGATATCTTTTTAAGGATATTTGATTAAAGTCATTTTTGTTGTAGTTAGGAGGAGAAATAGGGCATTGTAGTGGAGATATGCCAGGGTTGAATTTCTGGTATAGAAAATATTATTTCCCAAAGAACTGCAAAGGAAGAAACTATTCAGAAGAAAAACAAGAGAATCCTTTAGCTCATGTTATTTGCAACATCAATCCGACATCGTGAAGTGAATATGACGAACCTTTTAAAAGTTCAGTGTAATCACTGCAGTATTTTGAGAGTAGTTTTGGGAGTAGCCTATAAGATAAAAGAGGAAAGGATCATAAACATATGTAGTCAGAAAGAATCTCCAGAGTTCAGGGTGGCATCTTGTTCAGTTCTTTGCACTGAAGCTGAATCAAGTAAAAAGAACTATGTGCTTATCTAATCTGTTCTTTAAAACAGTGAAGAATGTTTCATCACATCCTTGGGCAGCCAGCTGAAGTGCCTCATTACTCTTCATTAGAACAGTTTTATTAGTCTCTAAACCTTAAGTCTTTGCTGATTTCTTCTTGTATGAGAAGAACAAATGTTCATCTTCCTTTTTATAACTGCTTTTTAGCTAATGAAAGAAAGACAGTTATATTTTCTACTAGTCAGCCCATTTTTTTAGACTAAACATCTCTCCTTCCACTTTGTTCTCATATGTCATGTTTTTAAAAGCTCTTTGCACGTATATGTTTGATCCTCTTCTCTGTGTTCGGTAACTTGCCAGCATGATTCTTAACAGGAAGGAATCCAAAATGAGCCTGAGTCTTCCAGACCTTAGTGGTCTAGTACCACTAAGCAGGAGAAAAATAGCTACCCCTCATGCACTACAGGGGACCTCCTATTACATTCTTAAGTGAGAGCTTTCTTTACAACAGCACTCACTACCTTATGTAATACCTTATGAATTTACTGTATACTTATAATGTTTTTATACCCTTAGTGTTTTTTTTTTTTCCTGACTGCTTATTCCCCATCAGGAAAGGTCAAGCAGAGTAGTCCTTCAAGAAGAACCACAGACAAACCACTCAGCTCTGTAGGGTCTATACAGTGAAATTCAGAGCAGATTTTTCAGGACAAATGTGCAGTAACAATGCCCTATAGGCCAGGACATTAAAGTCATAATATGAATTTTGTAAATAAACTAATTTTGTGCATGGGATCAGCTTTAAATAAATCCTTTGCTTCTCCCAAAGAGGAAGAACATGCTTAAAGAATCAATGTCACAGTTTTGAAGAAGTGTTAATTTTGCTTTGTTGTTTTTCTCTAACAGTTAGTGACTATGCTCACCAAGTAAAATTTCCCCAAAAATCTCCTGAAAGGTTTCTAGAGAAGAAAGAAGGAATATTTTTTCTTTTTAACAGCAGGAAAACATTAATAATATAATGCCAAATTCAGAAACAATCTGTGAGAGGTTTTCAAACACAAGGGAATCTGTGATGTCACTTAGACTAACGAGATATGCATTAGAACTATTTTTTTCTTCCAAATATCTGCTTATGTTATTTTCATTGTTCACCTATAATTAAAAAAAAACTTTCAAAAGTGAACTGCTGATAGGGGAAATAATTGGAGAGAATCTCATGCTTTTTTTAAGTAAGAAAAGAACATTAGCCTTATTAAATGGTTTGCACTGAATTTCAAAGCACTTTACAAATCATCCTGCTATTAGGTTAATTCTTACATTCAATATTAATTGACTGGGAATTAGAAGCCTTTGGAAGAAGAAGCAAGGGAAGAGAACTAAGTAAAAACATTAGATTGCAGGGCAACAGCAGTGTGGCTCATTTCTGATGGTGAGAGCATACACTGATTAGCCAGTTATCTTAAAAGAATAAGACAGAGCTTTTAACTTCTTTGTTCTGCAGCGGTGTACTTTTTTAAGGATGTCTGATATAGATTAATCTTTTTAATCCATCTCTTCTTTGCCTGTGATCCTTGCACAGTGAGAGGAAGACACTAAAAGGGGATCTTTTGCGTATAGATATGTCCCTAGGGAACTCTCAATCTTTTAGTCCCAAAAGTTGGCTTGTCCATTCCACTGCATATCAGCTGCAAACTGTAATAATGAAGCATTTATATATATATTGTTTTAATGTTTTAGTCCACCTCTCATTTAATGCAACAGTATCTGTATAAGACTGTAAAATTTGAAAAACACACTATCATGTCTCAGCCAGATCAGCCTCAATGAGAAAAAAAAATGATGCACAAAACAAGTGACCAGGATGATTGCCAGCATAGTTCCTAGAAAAAGAACAATCAGACTAATTGAAAAAGTAATTACAGATTCAGCTACAATGGTGCCTTAACAGTATGTCCAATTTCTGTCTCCCTGCTACTGACAAGAAATGTTTAACAGGAGTGTTTGTCAAGAGCCTCTCTTGTGTTCTGCCGTGTGCGTCCTTTCCTTTTTGCAGCACTTGTCTTCCATTTATTTCCCTTAGGCGATGCAACAGGTGAGTACTATCACCTACAAACATAGCAAAAATAAAGATCAGTCACTAAGAAAAAAGTAACAGCAGAGTAAAATGTAAAAAAAAAAGTTCTTACACTGCAATATTTTTTTTAATTCTTTGATATAATTACAATTTTCTTATCACTTAGGATGAAGAAGAAAACTGTTCCATGTCTTAAGAAAAGTTTCTAGTAAGCTAAGTGAAGCTGTGAATATATTAATACAGTTATAGTGAGTGATGTGATACTTGATGTTCTTTAAAAAGTCAGGAAGAGAGACACTTTACCTACATCTCTTCAGGTTTTTTTTCAAAATGAAAAGATGACTTAATGCAGAATCAAAAAGTTTCTCTTTCTTCCAAAATAATTATGTTTCAGTTATGTGACTGGAAGAGAACATTCATCTTCTATTTGTACAGAATTTTATGTTTAAAGGTGAGGTAGATGGGGATGTCAAGCCATAATTTATACAATCAAGTTCAGAAATTTCTATTTTACGATCTATTTTATGATTTGGCTTATTCTTTGCCCACAATTCTTTTTGCCCTTATTATTGTCTCACAATGTCGAGAATAGTTTCTGCCCATTTAAATCCAATCAAAATTGTATGCAGTCCAATATCTGTGGTCATTTCCTCTCCTTATAGAAGCTGTTTTCATTACTGTGTTACTCTTCCCCTTTTATGCCCATTATTTTATTCATATATAGGACCACAGAAAAGTTACAAAAATAGCAGTATGCCAAAATGTCAACACATACCTGGAAAATAAATGTAATATTTACAAAAATTATTTATTTTTCAGTACGAACTGAAAAACTGAAAAAAATCTCTCCTGGGCTGCATTAGAAAAAGGGTTGCCTGCAGGCTGAGGGGCCTGTACTCGGCACTGGTGAGGCCAAATCTCGTGTGTTGGGTCCAGTTCTGGGCCATACAAGAGAGACACATGGACCTGCTGGAACAAATCCATGAAAGTGCCACAAAGATAATATATAATATTATCTAAGGAAATATATAAGGAAATCTGTAAGAAACGGCTGAGACACCTGGTACTGTTCTGCCTGGACAAGTGGGCTCAGGACAATCTTATCAAGGTGTCTAAATATCTGATGGAGGGTGACAAAGGATGAGACCAGAGTATCCTCAGTAGTGTCTGGTGACAGGACAAGAGATAACAGACACAACCTGAAATACCGGAGATTTGGTTTAAACACAGGAAAACACTCTTCATTGTGGGAGTCGTCCTCACTGGAACAGGTTACCCAAAGAAGTTGTGGAGCCTGCTTCCTTTGAGACATTCAAAACCTGACTGAACACAGTCCTGGGTAGCCTAGCTGAACTAGACGATCCCCAGAGGTCCCTTCTGATGCCAACTGTTCTGTGATTCTGTCATCTCCATTCCGCAGTGCAGATGCACCCTCAGGTCATCACTGTTCTTTATCCTAGAAAAGTGCCTGTCTTTGCACTAGTGACAAAGACAGAAATTTGATCCAGACCAGCTCATTAGGTCCAAATAGTGGAGCATAGATAGAAACAAACTACTTCCAGGGTGCTCTGTCCCTCTCTAAACAATAGAAAATGTGATCTTGCAATTTTATTTTCCATTTGAGAAATGGGCCATAAAGACTATGAGGGTATTTCTAGCTGTTAGCTTATTAGGATGAAGAGCAGGTTTCTGTTTGAAAAAAATATGCAGACATTGAATTTAGTTGTGTGCATGCAGGTATTTTATTCAGGTATTTTTCTTTACCTTATTCAAGCTCAAAAATTTCCTCAGTTGTGATAGGGATATACATTAATCTATGGATGCCTTAGGCTTCTGTTTCCCAAATATACCTGATGATGTTAGGTATTGGCTTAACCTGGCTTAACAAAGTTACCTTTTAAAAAGTTTATCTTTTAAAAGATAAAATGACAAGATAAAAGTTTAAAATAACAACTTCAGAGCTTTGATTCACAATATATCTTGCTAATTGTTCCAGAGATCCACAACCTATTTTCTGAGCTAGTGGGACAACCATAGCTGATCCTGTAATAAGTGTACTGCAAAAGGCTTTTGTTAGGTAACAAATAAACTCATTGCTGAAGAAACAAATGATAAAATCGGTTTGAGTGAAGAGTCTCAGGAAGAAGTCATTTTTTTTTCATAGATCAGACTCAGAAATCTGAGCTGAAGCCCTCTGAAAGATATTTGGAGCAACTAATTCATCTAATTCATTTCTAGCTTCTATCAGGAAGAGATCTAATTTTCAAATAAGGAAAAGTCAAAGGACAGTTAGTATTTTACAGGCTCAGTCACAGCTATAATACAGAAATAACTTATTTAAGTTCTCAAAGTTACAGAGTAAAAGAAGGTTTGAACTGAACAAGAAATTTGCCTAACAATGAGATCCGTTAAGGCCTTTGCCACAAGAACACTTTGGTGGCTTGTAGTCATATTCTCATCCACCAGGGCACTGAGAGCTTCTCTGCATAGCTGTCTTCCAGCAGGCCCGTCCTCAGCCTGTGCGGGTGAATGGCGTTATTCCTCCCCATGTGCAGGACCCTGCAGAGTTGAACTTCATGTGATTCCTCCCTGCCCATCTCTCCAGCCTGTCCAGGTTCCTCAGAATGACTGCACAGTCCACAGTATCAGCCATGCCTCCCAGGTTTGTATAATCAGCAAGCTTGCTGAGAGTGCTCTCTGTCCCTTCATCCATGTCACTGATGAGTTGAACAAGACTGGACCAAGTATTCACTCTCTTTAGAGTTCTCTCTTAGACTCTCTTAGAGCAAAAAATTCTTAGAGTTTTTTCAAGAGCTAACACATCACGCTGAGGTCATCTCTGACTTCTTAGGAAAAGAGACAAGATGTGGGCAAAGTAGTTTAATTGGAATATAATTGTGTTAAAATAACACAGAGAGAGCTATATTTTGCAGACCATTTTTTTCATTTTTTTTTTCATGTTGTAGGCAATAGCGAACAACAGCTCTCAACCAGTGAAGTTTCTTCCAGTAGATACTAAGGGAGAACTTAACATTTTGAACATACTAAGAGAGGGGAACATTTTATCTGTACTGTATATGATGTTAGCATGATTTCTCAGGCTCCTTAGGAGACTTCTACTAACTTTGTTTATATCCCTGGCCTATTAGACAACTAAATCTTTTTTCTGGGCAAGGACCTGCACCAGATTTTACCTTCTAGAAATCTGTGACAATCTGAACATAACCTTCATAACCAGCCAGGATGCTGAACTGGTATAAATAAAGTAGAAAAACATGCACCATCCTAATTCCTCTTCATTGGGTGAAAATTACAGCTTTAAATCTGAATGACAGAGAACAAATTCAGCTACACACAAATCAAAACATAAAGTCTAATTCTGGTGTCATGTGAGTCACACAGTGGATATAAAAGCTATAATATTTTATATGTCTAAGATTATTAAATGTATACCAGGCTTCTGATACAAACCAGCTGCAAGATGAATGTGCAGATTTCACAATTTCTGTGGCCATTATTCTGTATCAAGAAATGAACAGAGGATACATACTCTTCTTGGTGAATTGTTCTTTTCTATTTGTATCAGTCAGGCACAGTGCTAAATATCTGCCCTACATCTTCCCTCTTGTTCCCTCTTTCATGAGATCCTTCCATCTTCAAGAAAAGCTGGGAAGATTTTGTCTGTTTGAAAAGTAGAGGTTTATTTACTAAAACATGTATAAAATCTGGAGAATGGTTACCAAAATTACCCAAACAATTAACCTGTCCATCAGTAGTTCCATCCAGCATATGAGTTATCTATCCTTGATAGACAGGAATTGTGGGGTGCATTTCTACAGACAATTCAACCCAATCCAGACATTTCAGTAGGCATTTTTCTACCATAACGCTAGCTGTATAGCTGAATGCATGAAGAGATTCCTTTTGACTATCTAATTGCTGGTATTTTTGGCTAATTTACAAAATATGTGATTAGGCATAAACTCTAATTGTACCAATCTAATTACTAAACTCTGACAACCCAAAAGAGAATTTTTTCACTCCATACTTTACAAGAAATAATATATAACCTTCTGTTTTTGCTCATGTATAACTTCTGAATCATTTTCTCAAGCTTTCAAAGGCTAAGACACAAAAGTATAAGTCGGCATGACCAAAGTTTGGAATTTACGTTCTGTAAATAGGAGAAATTGAGGGATACCTACACTTTTTTTCTGCTTGTTTGTTTGCCCTGCAGACAAGGTCTGTTTTGTGCTATCTGCAAGTTTAATGAGTATCTAGTGGAGACATGGCCCTGGAGTTCTATGAGAAACCTTGGAAAAAACTTAGACCACAGCAGGCACTAAGAGCTGAGAAGGGATTAAAATGTTTACAAGTCTTGTTTGTAGTGGTGAAACTTAAATTTTTATTTTGTCTTTTTAACTGAGAAACTTTTTTTCTGTAAACACAAACACTATCTGCCACCAAGGTACTGGCAAATTTGAAATGAAACATCTGTATTTCCAGCAGCTATTGCTGTACAGTGCTAAATATCTGCCTCCAGCAAGATCTCAGGTTGGGTTATGTGTCTTGAAGACGAGTAGTGATGATAAGTCACATTAAAATGCTAAAATGTTGTTTCATTAACAAATATCATCACCATTGGTATGTACTATGTATTAGTAGTACTGCATATATGCATGTCTCCACTCATATATCTGCTCAATTTGACACATCATCATGCCACTTTTAAGTGCTTTGAATGAGCTAAGAAAGCTCATTCTGGTGGGAGCATAAAGGCAAATTGAAAAAAAAAGTTATTTTTCCTGATTTTTTCTTAGTGCTTTGATGTATATAATTTCTTGAATTACATCCCTCACAATGGACTGAAAAATATTTAGTGACATAAATAATACTAAATGTCCTTTCCATGATTCATCTAAGTTTTCTGGAGTTGGTTAAGCAGTTTTAAAATAATCTTTGAAAGTTTTCTTCTGATTGTGTTAAATTTGGTATTCTTTAAAAATATTTATCAAACAACTGTTTTTAATCAGCAGATGAACAATTAAACAATATATGGCATTACACAAGGCAATCATGCTTCACAGTCAAGGATCAATCCAAACCGTTTTGATTACCACGTATCTGTGAAAGTTGTAAATAACTTGGTAAGATGATGAATTATATATAGGAAAGCCAGCATTTTTCTTCTCATGGGAAAGATTCTCTAAAACATCTCAAGCCTCTATTTCCCTCTTCAACTCCAGTGCTGTCTTCATCTACAAAACCATCATCTTCTCCAGGCTGTCGGCCATCACATACATTTCCATAAGAACTGTTTTAATATGGACTGCATTTTAGTCCTCCTCATTGTAAAACCCAATACAATCCCTTTTATACACTGTTTGAGATAGCATTTTTTATCTTATCTCTTTTTGTTTCAACCAAATATTAATTTCGAAAATCCCATTGCAGATGCCCTACCTTTATTTTGTTTTATTTTATTTCTGAGACAACTCTAAAGATATGATATCAAAAATTATGAAAAACTACAATTTTGTGAATGACAGTGTTATATATATATTTATACACATACATATACACACACAAATGCATGTAAAACATTTATAGATCCCTTTAAGTACTCACTCTCGTGCAGAAATATCTGCTTACATCGATACTTTCTGTGTTTCCCAAATGTATATTTGGGATACTTTTCAGATTTTCTAAGCATATGCTATGTGATAGTAACATTTGAACTTAACCCTCCATTTTTTTTCTGATAATTTAAATTTTTCATTTCTGAATCTAGTTTTAAACTTAATAATTTGTAATACTCTTTCCTTTCATGTGTTCCCATTGTCTTGTATGTTACTATCAAGGTATGACAATAGATTAATCTCTTGTTTTTGCCTTTGAACATAATGCATGGTGTGACAGTTCCTGATGTTTTCATGAGAGGCATTGTTTCATTTTTACCATGTTGCACAATTACTCATAATTTTCTGATGTGGTGTCTGATTCATCTTTTAGAAGGATTAAATCATCTAATAATGGAAATATTTAAATGTGGACTGATAAGCCAGGTATATGCATCATTTACATAAGGAAATCAAACAAGCAAACCAGGAGAATTAAAATGATTCTTTCTAAATTTATGTTTCCACATTTAAACATTTGTTTTAAAGCAACAGTTATATTATCTATATGAAAGTCCTCCTTCCATTCATGATCTTGACTTCTTTTTTGTAGCCCTGGACTATCATTCTAAATTTATTGGCAATATTCTTGCTAAGGTAATAGAGTTAAGTGTATTTATTCCTTATAAATCTCTTGCTTTTATATTGACTTTTTTTTTGTGCATTTTAACACTCCCCACTGTTTTCAAGCATTTCAGCAAATCATTTACTAATACTCTTTAACTAGGTAAACTAGACAAATAGGCTATCCTCTGTGGTGATATTACTTACAGATTCTAAAGTCACTTAGTCTCACACAGTCTTTCTCAAGTACCTTTCTATCAGTTAATCGTAGAAAGTCAGTACTGACTTTTTATAGACAGCGAGGAGCAAGTCAAAATAGTGGAAAGAATTCCTGTGAGATGTCTGAAGTGCAACTCTTAGTTTCATATTTGTGGCAAAATAACCCAGATAATTTTAAGCTAAAATTGAACGATTTCTGAGAAAAAAAGGCAATATATTAAGATTAAGTGTGATTATTAAATCTATTTAGAGGATATTTAATAAAATATTGAAGAGCTATGCAAATTAAAGGGCTGTGGTATAGTGATGGTCTTTCATATACTGGTAAAATACTGAAACCAGAGATTTGCATTACAGTTTTTTCTGTTACTATTTTTAGAAGTTTATATTTCATCAGTAGAAAGTCACTGCAGGCAAAAGCTTGACATACAATTACTAATCCACATGAAATACTTTTCAGTATTTCATGTGGATTAGTTAGAATTTAGTTAGAAGATTAATGAAAAAATAATTTCAGCTTTCTGTTTGTTTTTGATCCCTTATTAGACACAATGTATCTCTGTTAAAAAAAACATAAAAAATATGCAGAAGTTTCTCCCTAAAAAAATATTTCACCTGTATTGTCTATCATCTCAGCTGACACAAGGTACTTGAATTGGAATATTTGGCCCTTGAGCCATTCTGCAAGAGACTGAATCACTCTGTAAAAAGCGGAATTTAAAAGATATTGTTAATTTAGGTAAATTGGGAAAATAAGTGTGGAAGAATTCCTTGAAAAGGGGGAACTTATAGAAAAAGTAGGGCCTCACAGAAGTTTTGACATTACAGAAGCTTGCTGTAGCAAGCTTGCTGTGATACACAGATGCTACTGCCAGGATGGTTGGTAGGCAGGGACTCTGCTCCTCCACGGTTCCCTAGGCAGCACAATCTGCCCTCCTTGCAGCTGCAAAGAGGAGAAACGGAGGGTGCAGCGGACTGAAGACACCGTGGCCAAACTCTGTTGTACTACCTGTGCTGGGCTGCCGATAAGCCGCACAGTAGCTGCCCAAAGAGAGATATATGATAAGATGTCCAGTGCTGAACCACATAAGGATGGCAAATCACTCTTTTTGGATGAACTTTGCTTGAACTTTGCTCATTATAAGCTCATTATAAGGTCAAAACACCCTTCCATCCCAAAAGTTACCCACATCCGAGGTATGACCTCTCCTCTAAAGCATGTGCTCTAGATTTTTGATTGACTGTACCTTTAAATGAAAGCAAGAAACTTTTTCACCAATCAATAACAATAGTAAGTATAACTTACTATGACTGACTAAAGCTCCACCTAAATGTGAAAAAAGTATAAAAGGTGAACTAAGGAGGAAAGAAGGAGAGGGAAAATTCCATCATAACTTCTAAATCAGTCAATGGGCTGAACCACTTTCCTCCCCTCTGGTTGGGATGCCTCCTGAGCAGACTCAGAGGTTGAAGGGAAGACCCCATCATAACTTCTGGGATCGGTTGGTGGGCCGATCCCCTGTTCATCAAAGCTAGCTAAAAACGCCATGCTGTAGTTGAGAATTTCCTGTACTGACATCTGAAACCTGTTTTGTAAATGTTGCATTTAAATAAATCATACTATTCATGAACTCGATTTACCCCTTGCAAGGCGGTAGGAGCTACATTTGACAGACTGTTCATGAATCCGATACTGCCAGAGTCCAGCATATAGCTGAGCATACTACTCAGGAACTTGATTAGCTGTTAGGAAGGCAATCAGACCTAAAGTTGACAGACTGTTTGTGAATCCAGTACTTCCAGAGTCGGGTCTGTAGCTACCACAGTATTTGATATCTGCCCCTCAACCCCGCTCCGCTTCAAACTGCAACAATAAAACTAATGAAAAAGTTAAAATCAGAAGCAATCTGCAAAGTTCTGTTTTTATGTTGTCTGCTTCTCCAGATGAACCCACTCCTGTGTTATTGCGATATGTCCTACTGTCTACCAATTGCTCTGTTTTGGCACTTTGGTGAGCGGTGATGTTGCCCTTATCAGTCTGTGTGCTTTTATTTTATTTCTACAGAAACCAAGGGTGATAGAGAGAAGGTGAAAGGATAGGTTGGGCCATGTTCCATTTCACACTGGGATAGAGCTGGGCAGTTGTTGGAGTCCCTGGACCTGAGAATATGGATGTGCTTCTGGATTAAATAAAATAGATGTCACTTACAATGTCAAGGTATTATGTGATGCATGAAAAGTACCAGTTCAATTGTTGTGAATTATTTATCATTAAATTGTTAACTTGTTGTGAATAATATATATGCGTCTATCGATGCCATTCACCCTTCTGAAGAAGGAATGACTTATATGACATTAGGAAGAGCTATTTGGTTCACTCTGCATGTCTATTACTGGAATGTCTTCTAATGTAGATGCATTTTGCATGATTATCTGAAATCCATTAGGCCTCAGTAATGAATACAGAATAGTCCAACAACTTTCTCTCATGGGGTCCATCAGCTATAGTGTTTCCTCTTAGCACAGCTGCCATGATCAAGAGCGGAAAGAAATGCTTCTTGTGGTGCATCAGTCAAGCATTTTTGTTGCCACAAAGCCCCAAAGTCAATGATATGTAGTCTGAACTATTTTTAAACTCCAAGATTTGATTTATTCTGAGTATTTGTTTAAAACAGAGATCTTCAAAAATCATACTGTAATTCATTATTTCTTTTGCAACAAGATATGTGTTGTTTCTACTTCCCAGAAATAGGAGCTCACAGAAGCAATGGAATTTAGGATAGCAATTTTAAACAGCCTCATGGAAAGAAAAATAGCTCTCGGAAGAAGTAGAAAGGATGAGTATGCAAATTCTTAGCAGTGTGTATACAGTATAACTTGTT
>NW_010585690.1:0-41330 GCF_000705375.1 Tinamus guttatus
CTGCTCTCCGCTAGTGATGCAGTAGGATAGTCCTTGCATTGCCTGGGGATACCGCAAAGGCCTGCAGACACCCACCATGCAGGCAGGAACATCCCACCGTGACTCGGGTCCGTGCCAGGGGGTTGCAGAAAGGCTCAAATGTAGAGAGGCTCACGGGAATGCCTGCATGCACACAATGAAATAGAAGTAGCCGCATGTGCCGACTACATCTCAGTCCCAATCTAAATGGCTTTTAAACCTGCAAGGATGTTCTTTCCCTCACTCTTCACTGATGTTTGGCTCTTGAGGATATGCCAAAGTCCTTTCGCTCCAGTTTGGCCTCCTAAAACAAATGTCTGAGACGTGGATTCAAGGATCCCCTCTGCCAAGACTAACCAAGACAAAACTAGATTCGAGGTGGGAAGGAGGTATCATCAGGGCAGCAAGTGATAATGTAGGCAATGACCGGCCATGCCACTCACACCTGCCTAACTCCAGAGCCAGGGAAGGATGCCCAAAGCCTGGAAAGGGGAAACGGCAAAACATAAGCACTACTGAAGGCCCACATAGTGGAGTTACAGCTGCCCCATCTAGAAAGAGAGGCACATTGGTTGCCTAACTCAAATGCCTCTATGGAAACGCACACGGTATGGGGAATAAACACAGGGAATTGGAGAGACAGGACCATCATGCACTTTCATGCATCAAGCACATCATGAAAATATACTTATGTATTAGGTAAGAAACAAGCAATTTGTAGGTGTTAATTTGTGCTAAGTTATCATTTTTACATGCTGAAATTGCCTTGGAGTCATTTGTTTTTCAAAAAAAAATTCATTTAACCTACTGCAGACATATAATCTGTCTTTAAGAAGATACATCTTTCTCAGTTTTGAATTCTACTGCACTTCCATTCAAAGTGGATGAAATTCGAAGCAAACAGGGATAAAAGAGTCTTCCTGTGGGAGTAAACTATATTTATAACCAATATCAGGCATTTTTACTGTGTCAGAACAGTCTAGTACAATCAGAATCAGGTGTCCTTTTAGCCTGGCTCTATCACATGATTCCATTTGGTTTTATGAAATGCCTGAAGGTCTGCTAGCTAGCAGACTTGATTCTTCATTGCTCTGTATTTTACTGTTCATGCCTTCGGCTACCATTTCAAATTCCTCACCCATTTATTGTGCAGGCTAAGTTTGCCTTCCTAGGGCCAGATCAGATGCAGATAGAGAATGAAAGAAACAACTTTAAAGGAGGGATAAACAGGCATCTGATGATATCTGTCTCTCCTCGTAATTTAGAGCAGAAACCCATTAAACTAGCACAGACTAGATGCTCAAATTAAAAATGGCTGAAATTTGGTGAGTTCCACCCTTGGAATTTCTGTACAGCTCTTCAGCAATTATAAAAGGAATTAAATGCTTAAACTAAGCAATCCTAAAATGATTGTAAGTTGCCTCAGTAAAATCAGTCCAGAGAGACGGAATCCCTCAGTGCTAATGTAATTCTCCTTGCACCATCTTTTGATCCCTGAGGTCACATATGCTCTGAAATCTGAAATAAAATTCAGAACTCAAGTTGTCTTGCATTTGAGTTGCTTCTATTTGCAAGAGAAAGGACCAGGTATTAAAATTAGGGGTGGGGGGCAGGATCTATTTCAGTTAAAGAACAACAAAAATACAAGCATGGAAATATCTAAGACTAAGAAGAAGATGCATCTTAAAGTACAGTGAAATATGTTGGCAGCCCAACACCAAACTGTAGAAGGAGGAAACAAACGGGTTTTGCACTAAGACCACTTGATTAATAAATCTCGTCCCTGGCAAGCAAAGATGAGGCAGTGGAGGTGGAGATTGTCCCAGGGGTAGCCCCACTCGTCCCATGTATGACAAAGGAGCTCCAGATCCAGCACTTCCCTTGGCTACTACAACAAGCTGCGAGCGAACAGAAAGGGAACTGTTTTCATTTTCTGCATCAGCCTGTTCCAGAGCCTACTTGGGGAAAGGGACAAGCCTGACTATCTCCTGTGTGCGAAAACTGGCAGGGGAAACAGGCTAATCAGCTCCAACCATGCCTTTGCAATCAGACTCTCTTGAGAGTTGCACACACTTTTTCCACACGGTTTCTTTTGAAAATAAGCACTCACATTACACAGACGATCTGCATTGAATTAGTGACAGCTCTGGGCACACACCAGCCCGCCCAATTTAGGCAAGTCTGCCTGTCAGCTTTGGTTTTCTGTTCATGAGCATGTGGGCCCTTGCTGTGTTGCGCAGTGCTGCTCACTTACATTTGGTGGGCACTTTGAACAGGGATACTTGCCATATGGCGGATTCAAGGAAGCTCACTTTATTGATTTTTTTTTTATTAACACTCAGCTTTCTTTAACGTAGCAGAAGCTAAAAGATAACAAGATACCATCGTACATTGACAGTGTTCCTTCTTAGAAGAAAATGTGAACCTAAGGCCTCCATCCAGTTGTCCATGGCAAGAGATGCTGCGTGTCAAGCAATATTCTCTAGCAGCAGAACAGGGCCCTTTCAGGATACCAGGGCATCAAGAATGGCCAGAGATACCATCCCCACCAACAGACATCCACAGTCTTGCCTCCTAATACTTCTAGCCCTTGCATATCTCTGCCACAGCTGCATGTTGTTGAGGAGAAAGCATTTTAAGGCTCTCATAGAATTGAGGAGAGAATTAAGCTACCCATATATCCCTTTAGCTTCCAACCCCTCTTCTCTCCCATCCTTTTCCATTGCTCTAAGCAAGTGTCTTAGAAACACCATGTGTAATGCTGTCATCTTTAGTCTAGGAGTTTACCTTCTCTGGCAAAAGGTTTAAGGTTCTGCAGATTCTTCTGCAAGCAAACTCTGACCAGGAAGATATGTAACTGCAGTGGTTACTTCTTTGTTGTGATGGAGACAAAAACCAGATCATTCCTTCCCTTTATCACAATCCTATTTGTGCTTGATTCAGCTGTAGTGCTTCCATTTTGTAGTCTTTCCAATCATCTCCTGATAAGATTTAGGTGAATCCACACAAGAGAACAGCAATGCCTCGGGTGGTTCCTGCAGGCTCGCTCCAAGGCCTATCTGTAGATAAAAGTGTACCGCATACTCAGCCATGCAGTCCTGGTCCCTGACTGTTCCCATAAAGAGGCAAACTGGATATGGCATAGCCTTCAAACTGTGTGCACATTTCCTCTGTAAAGCAACCCCTGCTCATGTGTAGATGGAACGCAGTCCAGCATCTTCCCAGCCTGGAGATGGGCTGCGAACAGGATGAGTTCACATCATGGGGTTGAAGGAACACCACAGAACATGCCTGCAGTCTCTACCCAAAGGGTATACACATCTTGCCTCTCTCTGTAATCCCTGTAATTTACTTCTCCAATTGTGATTAAGCCTTTTCAGTCAACTGGGTCATGAAACTCCCATTTAGGAGCACCTGGGTTGTGCTGGGCGCCTGGACACTTAACTGAAGTGGCAGACCACAGGTTTGATGAGGTGAGGGTTCTTGCCCTGCCTAGCTAACTTTGAGGCTGCAACTGCCAGTGCTTAGCAGAATGATTTTTAATTTATTAATCATCAAGTACACATAAAAGCAAACTATAGAACTCTTTGCTATAGCAAGAACTATCCAGGCCTGTTTTATTAGGGTTTGTTCATATATCATAATTATAATGATTTTAGGTTGCTAAATAGAGTTTATTTTCAACAAGGTTTGATTATCCATGTAATAAAGTTTGATTGACTGTTTTTACAGCTTTTGGAGAGCTATTACATTAGGCAGAGGGATACCTCCGCCCTTCACTATGCTGAAGGACAACTTTTATATTTATTTCCACCCTACCCTTTTAATTTATGTGGTATGTTCTGATTGGAGGCATATATTGAATGAAATAAGAGTAACACAATTGAAAGAAAGTGTTCATGTTCCATCATTACTCCAAAATATTAGTATATGTAAAATAAGTTAACCAGTGAGTGGCAAAACGTGTCCCTTTATATTCCTCCACTGAAGAACCACAGCCCACTCCAGACAGCATCAGTGAAATGCTCCACACAGCACCTTGCAGTGAGACTGCAAGGAGTACAGATATATCTTTGCCATTTTTATGTAGTTATCTTAGAGAACACATCTGCAGCAAAATGACCACATGGGCTAGCAATCTGAGAACATGCCTAGCAGGCATCCCAGGAGTGCTTATACAGAGCTTAACAGCTGCCTCTGCCACCAATTCTTCTCTGTCAGTCACAATAGCAACACTGAAGCTGTAGAAGATTCCTTACCTGCACTACTGAATATATGTCCCCCAGAAAGGAATTGAGAAAAGAGCAAATTTGAGTCATACTGAAGAATTGCTTATCTATTAAAATTATATAGGAGAAGCATCCATTAGCCAAGATGCCCTGCATATTAAAATGATTATGCACTGTAGCTGGTGATAGGTAACAGTTTGTGAGAATGAGATAATGTATTACTTTCCCCAAAGTAGGCAGACTGCTTATTAAATTTAACTTGCCGTCTGTATCTTCTGGCAATGCCAGTGACAAAACAAATTGCCTGGGTTTGGGCCATACTGGAACAAGGAATGAAGTAAACAATGACATTAAAAAGTAATTCTCTGCAATGGCTTCTCTCTTTCTTAAGTCATTCTAATGAACTCTTCCATACATGTAAATTATGTGTGATAGTGTTAAAAAGGCTCTTGCTTTGAAATACCTCCATTATTTGCTGGTCCTTTCAGACTGTTCACACAACTGGAATACAGGCAAGCTGGCAAACTACAGTCATTTAAGGTGATGGATGGATATGTCAGGTAAACTGCTCCCAGAGATTTTCAGCTTCTGGCATAGCCGGAATCCAGGAATAGTGTATAGTGGATATTCACATTACCAAAAGAATATATAACAAAGCAATAGATAATCTTAACAAAGTATAAGCTGGAATCCAAATAACTCAAAAGAAAATCAGCAGCTTGTAGGAAAGTGTCACTTTGCAATCTAAAAAACTGGTCTAAATTTCTTGGTCCCCGGAACAGTCTGTTTGTTTAAAAAGGATTCAAACATTAGTAGGTTGCAAGATCCTGTAAGAGGGCTCATGGGACTGCAAATACTGGTGTAGAGCTAATTGATGGACAGCATCCAAAAAACAGGAATAAGACCTAAATTCAAAACTGGACTTTAGATGTGTAAGTCCAAAAATGTGGCATGGTCCTTAAAAACCTTCCTGCACACTATAGGTGTCTGGGTTTTTTTGTGCTTTTATTTATTTATTTATTACAGTAAATAAATGGAATTTCTGTAATGAAATTTCTGTCTTCAAAAGATTTATGCCTTGATGTGACTGAGTTTCTCAATGTAGAGTTCCTGCCTAGTTTTAGATGGGAAAATCAGTTTAGATCGCTGTTGTTGAAGTCTGAAAGACTCAACATTTTTGAAAGCATTTTTGGAAACACCTCATAGGTAATCATAAGATCAAGAATCTTCATAAAGTGACAGCTGCTATTTCCATTTTA
Organism: Tinamus guttatus; assembly: GCF_000705375.1. The sequence goes on from NW_010585690.1 coordinate 5,507, forward strand.
AATATTGGCCAGAGTGGGTGGTATATGGACCACTAGCTGCTACACCATTTGTACATGCAATACGTAACCTACCCTATTTCCCTCCACAGACTGAGTCAAGCCTATACCTACTATACTATCTAACTCTATTAGCGGATGAAACCAGACACAGCTCCCTCTCCAACTCTGTGCCTTTCCCTGCTACAGCAGCAATGGCAAGACTCAGGAAAGCTTGAATGATTTCACCAGCCTAACCCTTTGAAGGGAACTATTGTCATCAGGCAAAAATTAATAATGCCATAACTGAGAACATGGGATGAAATTCTTTCTCACCTTCCCCTTCCCAAGCCAACAGTGTCAGAGAAGTGTTAGGGTGGCCTGGGACTCATCAAAGCTGTGCCGCATCTGGCAATGCAGCTTAGCATTTGTAATTGGACTTCATGCCTGAGCACAACATGCTTTGCCATTTGTGTAGTCCTCTCTACACTAGTCCAAGGGGGTGGATAATCAACAGTCTGGAAAATGAGGCTTGATGCCTATTTTATATTCATTTTGCCTGGGTACAAATGTCTGGACAAGAGCCAAATGATAAGGTATCAGATCTACATAGGTGTTAAATAAATAGCAAATAGTCCCCATTTTATTTTCAAGTCTAATTAGTTTGATCAGTGGAAGAAACTTCAACATAGCTGAGCCAGTAGTGTATAAAAATCTAAAGTATTTCTATGAAACATGAAATTTTTATATTTCCACAGTGTCTAAGTTTGATAATGTTCAGTACTGATACATCTTGTATTAAACATAAAACATTATAGGTATCAAATGTTTTTTCTACAACAGTTGGAATACAGTTGTGGTAACTAAAATCAATAGATAATTGAATTATAACACTACGATTAGATTACATGACAGCCATATACTTACTTGTCAGCCAGCTGTAACTTGTGTTAATAAGATTCACTGAGCTCATTATCTTTTGTAGACTGTTAATTTCTGGAAAAAAAAAAAAAAAAAAAAAAAAAAAAGACCTGTGAACAGAAAGGATGTTATTGTTGCCAGATTGTTATTGAACACTCCAGGAATAATGAAAATAAATAATTTCCAAATAATTTCAGGATCTGAAATTATTTGGTTGACCTTTATGATATCTACTTCCTAACACAGACAAGATCAGAAATGGAAAATCTCCTAATCCAGGTGTTATTAAAAGCCTTATATAGGCTTTTAGTAGGATGAAGGATACAACTAATAAAGGAAAAATGACCCTGAAATATGGATTTGGGGATTTTTACTGAATCAAACCCAGCTTGACAATAACCCTATCTCATCTTATGACTACATATTAACACAGAAAAAAGTGCCTTAAGATCTGGACTGTGCAGCTATGCTATGGCACAAAATATGTTTCCTCCAGTAGATACTGTAAACTTTTATTTTCTGCCTTCTACACACCACAGCAAACAAATAACATTTACCACTCTTAAACACTTAAGTTTCAGTGTTAAAGATCAGAAGCCCAAAAATGTTACAGTCTGTCAAGGAATAACAGTAGATGTGACTGAGAACGTTAGCAATGTCCTAGGTGCTTATGATATCAGTGAGAATACCCAGATAACTCAGACACTTATGTTACAAAGCTGAAAAAAAAATCCAGAAATAATTCAACTGAGTGCTGGAAGGACACATACAGTGTGTCCTACATGTCCTAAAAAAAATTAGAATTTCTAAATATAAAGAGGAACTTCAGTTCACTTCACCTGACACACAGTTTTGTGCCTAATCCCCTGAGCTTTAAAAGAAGGCAAATGAGCCATGAGAAAAAGCGGAAAATATTTTTTCTTCATTACTTACACGTGACCTAAAGTGTTAGTTAGTTAATTTTAGTTAATTATGTTCAATATAAATACAGGACTAACAAGTTGTTGATTACATTTCCTTTCAACTCAATTTCAAGGATACTAGAAAGTCTCATTGTGCAAATGTATATTTCAAGCACCAAGGTCTTCTCTCATGCTGCCCTTTGTATAAACTTACCAGCTCACTTGAAACAATTTAGGTCCTCTCTTTGAAAGGCTACTAAAAATATAACAGATATGTTACAGTTTTAAGATTTCTTCTTATTTCCATGACCAATTTTTTAGTCTTCTCTGTTTCTGTTACACTAGCATATAAGGTCATCAAGCTCTACTTTTTTAGGCATCAGATTGTACCAAGCATGAAAAGGGGGTCATTGTTTTGGTGCCCAACAATCCTCTTCTCATGTTCTCTGCTTCAGCCCCTGGATAAAGCATTCCCTCCAGCACCAAGAACTCTATTCTCTTGCTCAATTTATAAGCATTCACCTCTTCCTCTATTAATTACTAACTACAATATTAAAAAGCATCGGCTTCAAAATTCTCTTATGTGGAATATCTGTATAACTCCTAAGAAAAATCACTGTAGGGTACTCCAAAGTTAGCTCTTTATCATCCTTTGATTCTTATACTAAACATCATCTTACCTTAATCAGAATTGTTATGGAGCATTTTCATGTGAAATGTAATATCTAACAAGATGCACGACCATATTGTCTTTGTCAAAAACAAACAAACAAGCAAAAAACAGAAATCTTAACAGAAATGATAATAAGTCAAGGGTAATAGGTAGTATCAGGACAGTTCCAAGGTCTTGACACTAATGGACCACTAACAGTGGAGAAGAAAGAACAGGTCATTTCTACTTCAAAACTTTTATTATTCTGAATGCCTGCCAAACTGGATAAATAAATCTGACTACATTAGCTTTGTGTTACCAAGACCTCTTCAGGTTAAACTACATATCAAAGTCAGTCTCAAGCAGAAGAAAGTTCTCTGGAATCTGTGTTCTCCATTTCTTTTGCTTCCTCAATGCTAAGGAACATAGATAGGAGAGTCTGGGATAAGTTTGCCAGTCATTTGGATAAGTATTCTGAAGTTAGCGTTAGCTAGCATTTTCTATGTGCAACACTCTTTAAAAAATAAAAATTAAATGGTTGTTCTTAACAGATAAATAATATATACATAAGTACAACATAATAAACAGTAAGCCCTGATATGCTCTTTTTTTTCCTGATGTTAATAGCACAAATATTAATTTAAATGTTTTTGACATGTTTTCAGGAACCATAGTCTTTATTGCTTAACTTGTTTTGGCCATTGAATTTAGTCTCACTGGGAGACTTCATCCCACAGTGACGCCCATATGTTGAAGTATCTCTGGGGTCATGAGAACTTCCTTCTGCTCCCTTAATAAATCCAAATTATAGACTCTCCTTCACCTAACTACCTCCAACAACCTATGGCAACCACCGCTCCACTGCACATACTGACTCCACACACATGCAAAACACCTCTGCTCCCTGCTCACTGGACTATAAAAAGGCCACCTGATGGAAAAGGGGAGCAGGAATAACTCCGTTTTGGAGATTTCCCTCACTGTACTGCAATAGCAAACAGGCGAGCTCATAGGGGAGCTCCGGGTGTAGAGAACAGGTGTGAGTTTCCAGACACAACACCAGCAGTGATATCGGTCTCACCAGAACTTGTGGTAGTGGCAGTTTGTCCTTATGTTGTCCCTCACTAATACAGAAGCGGTCCTTATGACTCTAAGTTAAAAGTCTTAAAACAATCACTCCCAGCTCTAGAATCCTCAGAATTTATTCCTTAAAATTATGTAAAGCTTCTGGCTATATTTTTACCTAAGAGTATTCAGTGGCTATTATTACATCTTTAAAGCGACCTGAAAGAAAACATTTGTTGTTGGTGGTGTTTCATTATTATTATTTTAAAGATTCTTATTTATTTATTTATTTATTTATTTTTATTTTTTTACTCAGATGAGCCTGTTCTGATAGAAATAAAATAAATGACTTTTTGTTTTGTTTTCTGAAAACAGTTGTTCCACTCTTCAAAGAGCCTCAGTTCCCATTATGTTGTCTGTTTCTCAGACTTCACCAAGAAATTCTGAGTGCCTTAAGAGATGGGATCTAATGCTGCATATTTCTGATAGGAATAAAATCTGTTGTGTTTGTATACACACTGAGTCTCACATTATTTTTTCCTATAGGAATAGGAGGAGCACTGGCCAATAATAAACATGTTGCTTCACTGAGTCAGCGGAGCTCCCGCCAGACTGGGGGGAACATGCAGCCACTTCAGCCTCAGTTAAATTAGTCCTAATCCAGCTGTGCTGCTGCTGAGGGAGAGCTTGGGTGCCTGCTCTGCTCAGTCAGGTAAGTCTACAAGCTTGAGAGAAGCAACCATGCAAATCTGTCTCCACACTTCTCATCACAGTAAAAACTTCGGAGAGCAAAATAATAAATAAGTTAGTGTGTAGATCTATAACTATTGTGACTTTTGTTCTTTGTTCCAATTAACCTATGGAAAATAAGGAATGTGAATAATCCTCCTCTTTAGGAAGGATGAACTAATGTATAAAAAGACTGTCTTACTGAGCTCTATAGGTTCAAGTTTGCTTACATTCCTTCTCTGATTATTTTCCATTGTTGTATGTTTTGTTACTTTTCAGACTGATGTCTCAGCTGTAAGTTAGTAGAACATTATCCACTGGTCTTTGCTAATGAAGAGTCACCTGCTGCGTTTAAGCACAGTTTTCTGATGCTTGCCAGCATCCATGATATTCATTACTGCAAAGTAATACAGTCTATTACAGTATTTCCTCCTAATTCCCAAGTTTGCCTCAGGAGATACAGTTCCACATACTGGTTTTGTGTCATTTAATGAATTATCGCTCTGAATTCCATATGTCTTTCTGTAACATATCTTTTTTCAAGAACTTGTTGCTATAGAAAATGCACAGTGACAAACTACTCACTGTAAAGCTTCAATTTGTATTGTTTGAATTCTCTTACTTGGAAATTTCTAATTGAGTTTAGGACTGATAAATTTTGCATCCTCCAATATGTTTTCCTAAAGTGTTTCCTATCCCAACCACAATCCTATCAAGGCTTCTATAAATTACTGGAATTGCAAAGAGCATTTTTCAGCTTCCAATTATTCACAGACTGCTCTATATTTTCAATTGGCTTGTGCACCTCTTAATAAGAAACATCTCTCTCAGATGTTTCATAGAGTACTGTATCCTTCAAACTATAATACAGTTTCAGAATTGCCCTTATGACTAAGATAAATAAAGACAATGAGAATAAGAGCTTTCAGAACAAGACACTGTTAGAAACAGGGACTAATGCCTTTCTGGTACCTTTCCGTGCACATGGAAAAACTGCTGAAATCCATTTTGCAATTTCACACTTGCAAATCCGAAATCTGCAAAAGATTTTAATTTCTCCGTTCCTCCAGGCAGAGTGCATCTTTACTTCTTCTATCCTTGACGCTGTGTGGTTGTCAGAAACCCCTGAGATGTGGGATGTGCAAGCTCTCACTGACCCCCCTCAGGTGAGCCGGGATCCTCCATGTGTGAGCACCAACTCCAAGCAGCCCGGACTACAGTACCCACAAGTGCGTAGCACCATTCCCCCAGGTGAGAGCAGGAGTGACAGACCAGCATCTCCTGGGAGCATTACTAAAGGGGACAGTGAGGAGACTCAGCCTCTTCTATAAGAGTTTACACGCTTATTTACAGATTAAAGTTGTGTGCTTCCCCCAGATTTCTGAAGGTAAAACCTAGAGCCTAGGGATATGATGTCTCCAGTGTTTCTGGATCTGGGAATAGAGACATGGTGTCCTGCCCAGAAACATCCAATGAGAGCAGAATTTTGGAGAGGAAAACCACGAAGAGCTACCTGGTCTTTGCAGATATGTGTTTATCTGGTCATATTTGGGAAGGTTTTCAAAAGAAAAACATAGGTGTATCTATGCTACAGCTTTTCTATTTCTGCCCCAAAATTCAGAGATGCTGCTAACTCATTTGAGATATATTCCTCCACTCTCTTTATCAGAAAGCTAATGGCTAAAACATTTCAGTTGAATTTTGAACCATATATTCACCTGCTTTCACCCAGCATGTAAAATACCAATATTGATAGTATTTGGCAAAGTTAAAAAGTGTTAAAAACATAAACCTTAATGAAACATAACAATAATAGTAATGTTCTTCATATATCCAGTGTAAATAAAATTAGAATCTCAATCTAAATACAAAGCATTATGTAGTGCAAAATAAAGATCAAAACTTGCCAAATAAATGAAGAATGTAAAATTTTCTTTCTCTAATTTTTTTTTCTCTAATCTGCACACATCTGTTCTCTTCAGCCCACCTGAACAGCATAGTCTGTATTTTTAATGAATTATATGAAATTAATTAAATATTTCAGTTTCAGCACTGTGATTTGAGACAATGTAAATTCAAAGAGTTTCCAGTATCGAAGAATATATGTTATTTTTGATTTAACTCCCTATTTTTAATTGCCACAAAGAATATTCTTTGCCTTTTATTACAAGAATGCCTTTTAGGCGTTACTCTTTCTAGTGGCAAGAGGGAAACCTAACATTTGTTATTGCAATAATAATTCAACTTTGCTTTATTTTTTTTAACCGATTCCCGGGGACTGGGGGGTGTTTGGTCCGGTCGCTGTCGCAGTCTCTCCTCTCAGGTCATCGAGTCGCTTGGCAACCACAGTGGATGGACAAAAGCAGGCTACCTTCCCTCCGTCCCCCTCCCCTCTAAAATCAATATGACAAGCTTGATACTGGGGATGTGAGATTAGCAAAGAAGAGGTATGAAATCGCTGGAGAAGTGCATTGCTCCAGATATTTAATTTAGGAGGCGAGGGCCAGGCACGTCACTCTCTTGCAGCTGTGTCATTATGATTTTCCCTACCAGCAGCATTTGCTAAAGTATTATTTACAAAGGTGCTGTTTCATTTAGTGCATGTGCTTCAACTCAGCACTGCCTTGTCTTTTTTTTTTTCTCTTCTTCTTTATTTTTTCTTTTCTTTTTTTTTCAAAGTTCCTTTGCTGAGCAAGAGGGCATCAGCCAGACAATGTGAAATGATTTGCGCCTGTATTTGGAATCAATATTGCTCTTTTGAGCAGGCCAGCATGTATTCTGGGCACCAGAGTGAGAACCAAATCATGGCCTAAGCCCCCACCTTGGGGGATAATACAACTGTGATTTTAGCTCAAAATGAGTGCCTAGGTATTTGTCCAATCACTCAGCGACAGACATGTAGGATACTTGCGTAGGAACTATTGACTACTTACCACTCTCTTGTGTGACTGCTTACCTCAGTCATTAGCCCTTTTTTTCTGCTGTCTGGTTTGACAAATGAGTCTCATAAGATAGGAGAGGGACAAGAGAGAAGCCATGAATAGTGAAGTCCTCATTTTTAATGCACCATTACCCAAGTCTGCAGGTAAAGATCAGTATAGACTTGCTCCTGATATTTTGTGTGAACAAAAAACTTTTTGTGAAAGGTTCTGGCAGTTACCAAGGAGGCATAAATATAGTCCATATGAAAAAACACTTAGATTTCTACGCAATTCACAAATGTTTTTTACAAGGTTTAGTGTAGCTATGCTGAACTCAAAGCTTATATAATTTTTTTCTTTTTGATGTAAAAGTATATTTGTTAATGTTCAAATAGTTGCTCTACTTATATCTGTCTGTGAAAAACTTTTTCATTTCACTTACCTTCTGAGATATGTACAGTGTGTTTTTCAAAATTCTGATAGAATACAGCTGCTCATGCAGAAAAACCAATTTCTAGGTGAGCTTTTTTTTTAAAACTTCGGGGCAGGGTGGGGGGGCAGGGAGAGGGAGGGGAAGTAACTGCAAGAGGCCTCATCAGGTTCTTTTTTCTGCCTTTCGTAAGTGAAATTCACAGGAGAAGGACTTTTGCTCTCCCAATAAGTCTCCTTCTCCAAGTTCTGTCTGATTTAGCTAAATTTCTTCTGAGAGCACTGAGTAAAGACGTAAACAGGTAGAGAAGCAATTAATTTGCTGATGATACCAAACTGGGAGGAGTAGCTGATATGCCAGAGGTATCAGCCCTGCCATCCAGAGGGACCTGAACAGACTGGACAACTGGGAGGTGAAAAACCTCTTTAAATTCAACAAGGCCAAGTGCAAGGTTCTGCACCTGGGGAGGAATAACCCCAGACACCAGTACAGGCTGGGGACTGACCTTCTGGAGAGCAGCTCTGCGGAGAAAGACCTGGGTGTCATGGTGGATGACAAGTTGACCATGAGGCAGCAGTGTGCCCTCGTGGCCAAGAAGGCCAATGGGATCCTGGGCTGCATTAAGAAGAGCATCTCTAGCAGGTCGAGGGAGGTGATCCTGCCCCTCTACTCAGCCCTGGTGAGGCCGCATCTGGAGTACTGTGTCCAGTTTTGGGCCCCACAGTACAAGAGGGATGTGATGCTGCTGGAGAGAGTCCAGCGCAGGGCTACGAGGATGATCAGGGGCCTGGAACATCTGCCCTATGAGGAGAGGCTGGGGGAGCTGGGCCTGTTCCGCCTGGAGAAGAGAAGGCTGAGAGGGGCTCTAATCAGTGTCTATAAGTACCTCAAGGGAGGGAGTGCAGAGGACGGTGATGGTCTCTTTTCAGTGGTGGCCACTGATAGGACTAGAGGAAATGGCCGGAAACTGAAACATCAAAAATTCCATAGGAACTTAAGGAAAAATTTCTTAACAGTGAGGGTGACAGAGCGCTGGAACAGGCTGCCCAGAGAGGTTGTGGAGTCTCCTTCTCTGGAGATCTTCAAAACCCGCTTGGATGCAGTCCTGTGCCACATGCTCTAGGTGACCCTGCGTGTGCAGGGGGGTTGGACTAGAAGACCTCTAGAGGTCCCTTCCAACCTTAAGAATTCTATGATTCTATGAATATAACCAAGGAAGCTGCGTTAGAGGTGAAGTTAATATAGTTGTCTATATAGTGTCATACAGCATTATATTTGCATGTTTCTGTCACAAGTTATTTACTTTTTTAGCCAAAAAGCACATCCAAGTTATATTCATAGAGCATTACATCTTTTTTTTTTTTTTTTTTTTAATTCACACAAGCAAAAATGAACCATGCTGGACACCACCTCGGATATGAACTTGTTTTAGCAAATATGATCAAATATGAAAACTTTTTAATGCTTAGTGTGTTCAGCCTGGTGAGCTTAACTGATTTAGCTCAAATTATTCTCTGGTGTGAAAAGTGTAGTGACAGAATGTGGAAAATAGTTAATTTTGAAGACCAGAAGTTGCTTCCACATCTCTAGTTGATAGAAATCCAAAGGGAAATCTATTTTGACAGAAGGAAAAAAAAAAAAAAGAACAAAATGAGTTGAACATTTTGAACATTGGACACTTTTTTTTTTTAGTATGTCTACTGGTATTTTGAATACTTTCATTAAGCAAAGTTGGTACGGGGAGAATTTGTTGCAATCTTTGTTTTGTATGACTAAATGAAAGTAAGAGTAAAAGCAGTCACTCCTTCTACAAACTATGTACTAAAGCATCAAACACATAAAAGTACAGGTTAAAAGGGGAGAACTGTCAAATTGACTTGATGATCTTAAAGGGCTTTTCCTTTCTTTCATAGAATTCTATGATTCTATGGAAATAAAATACACTGTCTTGGAGTGGAATATTATGTTTGGTGATTAAGATTGGAGACGTTTCTCAAAGACTATGGTGAAAAATGGTATGAGCTGTAATCATAGCTTTTCCTTTGATCTTTAATCCAAGTGAAAGATTTCTTAGGATTCCACAATAACCACTGAAAGTGAGGACATTTAGGTTCTAGTAAGTGAAGACAGACAGTTTATGTCTTATGCTTGAAATATAAGAGGAAATATGACAACTCATGCTAGTAAAATTACATTCATGAAGTCACTTAGTTTCCCAAGTAGCAGGTGTAGTACACAATAAGTTGCCACTTATAGAGAGCATATTACCCTTTTAAACATAATATTCGTCTAACATGGCAGACAGAACTTTTATCAGCTTTGCATTTAATTGTTCTGTGTGTTATTAATTTGAAATGCAGATATATAAGTGGCATATCATGGTAAATTAATAGGTATAGATAAAATCTTCTATAAATATTCATTACACCTCATTATTTCAAATTAATGAACAAGATTTTAAAATTAAGGGTAGTCACATTTGGAGATATGTATCACTTTTCCTACACATGAGACAAAAATTAAATTATGCTCCAAAGGAAAGTTCTGGATCACTCCAAGGGTGGCCCTGAGAGTCTGACTGTATATCCTAAATGTGATAAGCATTTGCTAGGAAGCAAAGACAGGACTGTTGCTCGGCTTATGGTATAATAAACATCTGTCCAGAACATTTGTTTTTAGCAGCTGGATCATTGCTTGCATTAGTATGTCTTGTACTTAGCTCTGCTCTAGTGTTATGCCTGTCCTGACCACTTTGCAGAAGTGGCCCTGAGGTCATATCCAAGGTCATGTCTGCTACTTGCGTGCATCAGTTGAACTCAGTTAAGACTCTCAGTAGGGTAATCACAAGTCACCAGATTTCTGAAAGTACAGCCAGGATGCACTTATCTGTCCTGTATATGGGACACAGTAACTTGTGAGTCATCTACAAGGACAAGAGCAAAATGAAGTGCTGTGCTATCTTTGTAGGACTAAGTACTCAGACATCTAGAGGGTTACAACACAAGTGGTAGAGCTCCAGTGGTCTATGCAATGTAAATTATTTCTTGATTTTGAGGAAGGTGGGCATTGTAATCGAGTCATGGGGGCAGACCCAAAAAGGGGGCTGTCTGAATTTACACTCCTTGCTGGAGAAACTTCTTAACTATTTTGCATTTAGGGATATGGAAAAAATTATAGAATTTGGGATATGGGAAGGAGATATTTTCAAGATTATATTTTCATGTAGAAACGCTAATATCACCAGGCCATTTTGAAAAAGGAGGATGATATTGTTATTTCCTATCTTATCTCTAAATCACAATACAAATGCTACCATAATTCAGAATGCACATCTGGACTCTCTGTAGCAGGGGCACCATGCTGCCCAAGCACAGAACTGCAGGAGAAAGCCAGGTCCAGGAAGGACATGCAGGGCACTATTTCAGAACATTAATTAACCGTGTAAATTCCACTCCTGAGGCAAAACGTCTCTGTTTTAGGAGTGTCAGCAATTACTGTGGTAATGCTGTGTCCCTTTGGAGGCCCTGGAGCATTGGGTCACCAGAGGAATACAACAGGAAATCAATTCCTCTTGTATTGGGTGCTGTACAGTTCTAGGTGCAGATGCTAAACTAGAATTAGATATAAAATTTACTATGAGGCTTCATGAACCTTCATGAAGCCAGGTGGAGAAGAAACAAGAAACATGAGATTAGGGAGAGTTCTATTAGGCTATTTTCATTGACAACAAATGAATCTGTTCTTAAAAACAGACTTAAAAATGAGAATTTTTATTCCATTGGAAATATGAAATAGTCTAAATAGTAACAATCCTTCATACAAATCTATGAAGAAAAACAACCTCCAAACTGTCACAATCCCGCCTTAGAAAATGATCTTCCTTAAAACATATAAAACCACTCCGGAAATACGAAGGCTCATGTGCAAGATTAATTTAGCATAGGTCTTTTAATACAAATTAGAGGGGAAAAAAAAAAAGAGAGAGAGAGAAAAAAAAAGTGATTCACTGCATTCTGTGATAAATGAGTGAATGAAGCTGTTATAAATTACACTTCTGGAAATGTCTCTTTCTGCACACTTGTTACAGAAGGACCTCCAACAACACGCTAAATGAGATGGCTAATGAATCCCACCTTTAGAAGACCTAACAAGCATTTCTTATGGTTGAATTTGTCTCTCTCATTTTCATCTTCTTGATTCGCGATTCCTCATTCACTGAAGAATAAGATGCAAAGCTGATTTCCGCGTTGCCTATTGAATTGATTTTGCCTTCTTCCTGGCCTGCTCCTCTCATTCAGCTGGCAGTGGCTTTTCTCCCTCTTCTCAGGCCAGACTGCCCAATCTTGATCCTCCTCAATCCTCTTGTCCGCAGCTTCTGCCATATGGGGAGAAATAGTGTTCTTCCATCTCACAAACCCTTCATATATTTCATTTTTAAAACTCAGACAAGAAAATTTCTCTTGATTCCTTGCTTAATATTTTGTTTATTTGTCTTTCTATCTGCTTTTCGGTTTTGAGTTGATATTATTATTTGATCCTAAAGCATTCTTGGAATTAAATTCTAAGAATATAAATAAAACTCTCCTAACCTCAAATGTGTAAAATGAAGTTCCAGTGTTTCAAAGACACATACGTATGATAAAATATAGCAAATATAGCAAATACTTTCACTGATGTATCCGACGCTTAGGTAAATAAAGTCTGACATATGTTCTAGGAATGTGAGTTACCTTTGCCATGCAGTAAGAACAATGAGGCCTTTAAAAATAAGCATCATTTACAAGTGTCCATTTAAACAATGGAAACCAAATTCTGTGACCTTTGTCAGTAGGATTTTTGCCTGATTAATGAAAGAAGAAAAGACTGAAATATTTTGCTGAGATTAATAACAGCACAAGAGGTACATTCATACCATGCTCTGTTGTCAGTGGATACACAGTCAAACCTTTGTTAGACAGTACCCATCCTCCCACTGTATGGGAGATACAAATCATGTCTTTCTCAAGAGAAAAAAAGTCTCCTTTGCTCTTTCAAAAAGAAAATTCTCATGTACTTTGGAGTGGGGTTTTTATTATCATTTTTTATAGATATTGGTGACCATGAAAGAAATATAACTTAAGACACATAATGGCTTTAGTGTGTAAACTTCTGGTGCCAAATAATGTGTCTTAATGTTAGAGGTTTAATACTAACTGTGCCCCAGTAATTTAATAATTCTGTGGGAAGACTGCTGGGTTATAGAGGATATTTGTCTTGTGATTTCTTTGTGGCAAATCAGAAATTACAGCAGTGCTCAAAGGAATAGAAATCTTAGATACTCGTGACCTTCACTGAAACCCCTTTCGTCACTTGTCAGTTCTTTAAGGGGCAATTTAATTGTAGCTCTTTGGCGGTGACAAGGTAAGTGCTGGCATTTTGGCACTGTCATTCATTAACCTCATGCAATGTCAGCAGCAGTGCCTCAGACATGTCACCATTTCCCCTGTGATGGCAAGCTGACTTTTAGGACATATTCTAGAGATGCCTACCAGACAAGTCTGCATGCCTTACATTCTTATGCATTGGGCATCATTTGTGAATTGTTTATGCAGCTAAATAGCTTCAAGAGTAAAAACAATTTGTCTATATACCATGAGAAGAAAATCTACTATGTGCCATGAGCAGAAAGAAAACTACCTATATTGTTTATGCTGCTGAGAGATGAAAACGAAATGAAAAGCCTGGGATTTAGACTGAGAGTGAACAAGGATATATTGTCATGATACATGAAGGCTTAATAAAATTCTTTTGTGTACAAATTTTTGAAACATAATTCAATAAATAAATGTCAGAATGCAAAGCACAAAATATGCATTATGATTATTATTTATTCTGTTTCCTATTTCTGCATTCTTGTAAGAAATCATACTATTAATATTGAACAGTTTGAGTGGAAGAATGGATGTTAAGAACTATTCACTGATAACAACAATAATTGCCAAGATCTAGAAAAATTGCATATAGTCGATTGCACCTTTTCTCTACTCTTTCTTCATTAAGGCCTCAGAGTGACTGGGTATTCTGTGCATTACTGCAATATAAACGTGAATAACAACAATAATAATAATAAATGAACTTGCAAATTCACTTTGCAATATGCACTACGTGAAGACTAAAGATCACTGAGAAATAATGTAGTTATGTTAATATTATGCTTGTCTCAAGACATAACCACTTGAATCTAGATTTTCAATACTAGAGATACCAATTTTTTTTTTATTCTTTCTATTCATTAATCTTTTTAAAAATCTCATCCAGTCTGAGTCTGGATCTCAAACATTCCCAGATTTCCCAGATATATGAAAGCCTGGAAGATATTCTGTCCAGTCCTGAGCACAAACCAGCATCCCCAGTGGGAGAAATTGCAGAAATTAGAATAAGCAGTTTTGGAGTTCCTTTCCTCATTAAAAATAGCCTAAGGATATTTTTTTCTTGAACTAAAATGAAAGTAGTTATTTCTGTTGTTGGAACAGCCTTCAAAAACAGCAAAGGAGCAAAGCAGTCATCAAAAATTAAGAGATTTTTAGTGTTGCATGAGGAGAAAGTTTAAAGACATTAATTCTACCAAATACATCATGCAAAACCTATAAATATGTATTTTGACCATTTTCTCTCTCTCTTTTTATTTATTTTTTTAGCTTTTGGGAGTTTCATTTTATGCTGCCTAGGAGGCATTATCCATGAATACATGAGTGAGAACAGAAGGTATAAAGGTATGGTAAAAAGTAAGTCAGTAAGTCAGAGATATATAAACAAAGTGAACTGAAAGAAAAGTTTATCAAGAGAGACTAAGATGAGTTTCTTCAAAGAGTAAAGGAAGCTATAACAATAATACTAAGCTTTCCCTTGCAGTAGAGACCCCTTAATGAAGCGTATATGCTTTAAATGCTCATATTTCACAACTTAAAATAAGCATGTCCTTGCACTGAGGTGAAATTGCAGGGGAAAGCAATTCTTTATATAATTACATTAGCACAGTTAAGAAACTAAATTTCTATCTTATAAAATTTTTGTAGTTTTCATATTTTGGGCTTGTTTTGGATGTCTAGCTACAAAATAGTGACAGTTTCCTAGGACAGGACTTGAATATATTATTTTGTTAAATTCCAAGTACTTTTTTGTTTGTTTTTCTGATTTTTTTTTAAACCTAGCAAAGATTCCAAATCCATCGTTGTTAAAATGCTTCAACAACATCCTTTTATTACTTATATATATTTTTAATACATATTGATCATATTTCTATAGTTTTGTGAAAAATATTATTTAGTTAAAATAGCAATTTCTAAATAAAAAAGGTTTAAAAAAGGTTTAAATTAGTTATTTCTATCAGCTTTTCAGACTTTAGCAGAAACCATGTAGGTGAAAGCAAGGGCATCTCTGAGAATATGAAAGACTGGTGTGTGAGCAGAACTGAACTGAAACTCCAGGCAAGTTAAATGAAATGCAGCAATTAGTGAGGGCCAAAACCAGACACTTCGGTGCATCCTTAGAGTATACCTATAAAGAAACAATAATACTTTCTGAATGTTTTATTAGACACAAAGGTATACATTATATAAAAACCTACTTCAACAAAGAAAATGCTAGTCATGCTAAAGAAATGTTAAATATTTAGGAAGCATTAATGCCTGTAGAAAACCTATAATAACTGTAGTGACCCCTGTAGTGAACCCAGTCATCAAGTGGTGATGTAAAGAGAAAAATGAAAAAAAGGCTTAATCAGAGAGATAGCATCCTATGCAGTGAAATCAGTTCTGCACTGATAAACCAGGCAGTTTAAGACTCCTTTATTTCAAGGAATAGCTCTAAGGAGCTCTAAGGAGCTGCAGCTTAGGCCCCCACTTTTTGCCAGGAGGGCCCATTGCACCTTCTTACCAATCATATTAATTGATCCAAGAGTGTTTGCTACAGCAGTTTAAGAGAATTCAGATTCTGTCTCTCTTTTTTTCCTTGCCGAAGGCTGGCAATAACAATGAGTGATCTCCCTTCCTTGTACGCAGAGGTTTGGAGACACAGCATTAATTGCTGTCCTGACTATTTCCAATTTGATGACCAAAAACTGAACCTAAGGAAAAAAAAAAAAAAAAAAAAAAGGGGATGGGAATGATTGGATGGAAAGATTCTGATGAATCTCTGAGGGCATTTTTTCCAGTTTATCCAATGCCTTTCCAGAGATAAATTACTTCTCAACTATTAACTACAGCATTACAAAATTGCAATGTTTCCTGCTGCTAAATTAAAGGCATTTCTTTCACTGCACAAATAGCTAAATACAAATTCTCAGTGGAAGGAGCAAGTGGTAAATATCCTCATGAGAGATGATGGCTGAAGCTGTTCTTTGCTTTTCTTCTAAGTCACATCCTGCTCTACCTTAAATTTATATTGGTTGCCACTTCAGCACTCTCTCACTTAGGGGGCTTCTCAAATGATTAATCCTGAAGTAATGAAGAGCTGGATGAGTCCTACTGGTTCTGGAGAACCATACAGGTGATGTGAAGGCAGAAACAACTCATTATCATGCCTTTATATTCATTTAACCAAAAAGGAATGACACGACACAGTCATGCCTGAGAGAGCTCTCAGGGCAGGAAAGCAGCAATCAAAAAGTTTCTTGGCTCCTCCCAAATATCAGGACCAGTGTTGCTTTGCTTACTTTCCTTCAAAGATCTCCAAACACCTATTAAACATTAATTAGTTGTCCACAATAAAATAGAAATTAGCGTTAGCTCTAGGACAAGGTGAAAAAGGAAATCGTGGCCCACTTTAACCATCATTTCATCAGAATTAAGTCCAAAGAAATTTAATCATTTGGTGATGGTCAGACAAGGGATTTCTCTCCAGACACAGATAGTTGTTTGCTTGTGTTTGTGCCTAAATATCAGACTCTGTAGTCATGTGAGTTGCCATAGGGTAGATGAGGATATCTACCAGAGATTGGCAGGTATGATCTATGACCTGCATGAGGCACTCGTCTTCTGTAGCAGCTTCTGAAAGGCCAAATGGGATACCTGAGAGCATCTCTAACGGTACTTGATGCACAGGAAAGTGATACACCCATAAACCTAGCTGTTTATAATATACGTTTCTCTATGGCCTGTATCTAAAAGCATCATCTAAAAGCCAATACAACCAATGGAGACTGAAGAGGAATTCAGATTACTGGGAACTATTGGACCTTTACTGTACTGATGAGATTTTTATGGGTTCTCAGAGATCTCTGAACATTTTCTAAACTATTCTTTGCCATCTTATAAATATTCTATCTAGTTTTCCGTGGAAAAAGTTTCTCTTTTCATCCTATAACACTAGGCCTCATTTTTCATCCACAGAACAATATACTGATTATTTGAGGTTAGTGTAAATATACCAAGGGCAAAACAAGAGACAGAGTTTTCCTTTTACAAGGCAGTAACAGAATACATTAATTTTGGTTTTAATTATGAAATTACCTCATCATGGAATAAGACAGTTACTGTCATTGTTGTATCAAAGGTTTGTCAGGACAGGCTAATATGTAGCTTACTAACCACTCATTTCGACAGGAGTACCTTGGACAGGCTAGGAGAACCAGTATTTCCAAATTTTTGCTGAAAAAGAAAAAAACTGAGAGTGGGTAATTGCCAAAGGCTGAACAAAAGAACGATAGTGCATATCATTTTGAAAGATTTGAAGAGCAGGTCAGTAAGCTTTAAGTGGGAGACAGGAAACTCTATGTATGTTTTCATAACAAAATAATCTTTTGTGAATGCAGGACCAGCCAAAATCATAGAAAAGTAATCTCCATCAAAGAGAGGGAGTGAAAGAACATGATTGAGTGGGAAAAAAACACATATCGGAAAGAGGAGTCAGAGAATCTTGAAAGGATGCTGTCTTTGGCTAAAGTTCCTGTGAGAAATGAGAGGAAACTTCAATAAAGAAATGTATATGTGTGTGCTAATTTTGCATATGTCTGTGCATTTCCCAAGCTAAAAAGGCACCAGAGAGGCTTGAAGCATATACCTTTTCTGCTTGCCATTTTAGTTCAGTTAGGAATTAAATAGTAAAATGGAGTACCTAGAGTTGTCTTGGTTCTCGGAGATATATGACACTCTGACACTGAAGACAGATGACACGGTGCAGGTCATTTCCACACAGATAAACTCTCTTCACTCCCAAAATACAGCAGGCCCTATGGCAAACCTGGGGCAACTGCTGACCTGCTCCAGCCTCCAGAAGCAGCAGGAGGAGCCAGTCTTGTGCCTGTGAAGGGACAGCAGATCTGCTGACAAGCGCCAAGTTTTTTGGGTGACAAAAGGGGACTTCGGCTGGTGGCCCCAGTGTGCATCCCCCCATAAGCCCTGGGACTCAGTGTGGGCTGCAGCTGTGTGACACCAGCCTGACAGTGCTCACAGACAGGGGATTTGCGAGTTCACATTAATTTGCGCTCCTCATTTCCCCTTTCCCTTCCCCTTTCCTCCCTCTTGTCTTTTCAATATTTTATTTCTAATTAAAAATAATATTTGGTGCTTATAGCCTCTTCTCTTCTCTAGTTCACATTCGAACCTCACCAAGTTCATACTTCATACACCCAAACAGACATGCAGACACTTTCAGGAACTCCTAATGCACTGTCCCATATTTCAATATTATTCATTTTTTTCACATGTATAAAAATCTTCTGTTAATGTATAAAGGCATTGCACAGGACAAATAAATTAAATGTTAATGTCAACAACTGCTTCACTCCAGATTTTCAAAATATGTAGTGAACCTTGACTCTAAAATCTTGTTTCTGAACATTTTCTAGGCAAAGAGTGTTTTGCACTGGCCCATGTGCTTACATGATATAAATCAACATACTTTCACAAATTCATTTAAACTGTATTCTGCTCTTGTTTACATGCAGTGAGATTATCAGTGGAAATTATCCACGTCCCAGAGTGCAGCATTGCCCCAGACCTAAGCAGTGTACTACTTAAGCTCAGTACAACATGAAAAGAGCTATATTGCTTTGATCATCATAATGTTTTCTCATCCAAGAAACAAGAAAGAGTGAAAAGTACTTTGTATAAAATTAGCTTGGGTAAAGTACTTTTCAATTACCCAAGCTAATTTTATACAAAGATTTGTGTTCACAGAATGAGGAGGGCAGTCAAAGGCAGTGCAATATCATTCCTGACAACACTGTATAAACTTAGGCACAGCTAGAGGTATAAGACTCAATAGCAGCATGTACTGCATCAACACCAAACTCTAAGCTCCTTCCCTAGTAGCACTGGCTTGGTGTTTCAGAAATATCCAGACCAGATGTGCTGAAGGAGATATAGCTCTGTGCATGATGAAGCAGAAATTTTATGTCTACTTCAAAAATAAATTTGTGGCTACGCCCGTGCTATTAAATTATATAGTTCCAGAGAAGAAACGTGATCAAGAAAACTCAATCAGTGACACTGTGACATTGTCAAACATGTTGCCTAGGACAGTATGGCCTGGACTGCATGACACTTTTCCAGTCAATGTTCAGGCATGTTCCTAAGCTCCAAAATCTGATGTTCCAAATAGACAATTTAGATATTTCCAGCTTTTTCTGGAGGACCACACAGTATGATGCACCAAGACATTAGCTTTTGGGCAAGAGAACAGAACCCAACACTGTTTAGTTTAGTAGTGTGTATGTAGAGACAATAAACCTAGATGTACTCAGGCAAATTCTAGTCTATATAAACTCTAGTAGAGTTCCTGGGGTTCTTCCCTCCCTAACCAACCCCACATAGTTTCTGAAAGCATTTCACCTTCAGAAAGGCGTGTTGGACAGTTCTAAGTAAATGCTGTGCACAGGTATAAATACTAGCATGACGTAGAAGACGGTGGAAGACTCAGTAGAAGTAAATTAGTTTTACTAATATCACCAGAATAGATTAAGATCACCTGATACAATCCAGAAGCTCAGAACATCAAGTTTCCATTATAGCTATAGCTATCTTATTATTTACCAGTCCTACAATAACTGGTGTTTCAGCTATACTGGCTGACTTTGATAATTTGAACCCCATGAGCAATTTATGAATCAGAAGCAGATAAAAATTTAAACAACTTGTACAATTCACAATTTCAAACATTGCAATGAAAAAAAAATTGCAAAAGCTAAAAGAACTTTTTTTTAAATCTATCATTCTGTAATATTTTCTATGGCATTTTGATTCAAATCCGATTCTTCTTGGTGTCTCATTATTCACTGTTGAACTGCTTAATGATGGAGCTGTAGGCCAACTGACAGAAAGACACAGGGAGAGTACTCTTTCCTTGTAAAATGAAATTGAACATTTCACTTTTGTTGTTCTCTTTCATACCTCAGACAAATCCTGAGTTGCATTGCAATGGCCAGCCTTGACGAAAGTCCTAAAATATAGGAAAAGAGAGAAAATGAAAGCCTTCTACTAAAATGTATAAAAGAAAATCAAGATCATGCCTTTCAGCCATTTGAAATCTTTCCATCAGTTCCTGTTTGGCACAATTACAGATATTTGTTAAGGTGTTAGAGTGAAATCTAAATTCAATTGGACTAAAGGATGAACTGCCAAAGCTTCCAAAAGGATATTCCAAAGTGATGTTTTTTTCTTGCTGCTTTTATGATAAAACTATATAATGCAATGATAAAACTATTGCAGACTATCTTTTTTTCTAACTGGGACTGCCTTTCTCAAGCAACATCAGAGATGCATATTGGACAGTCATAAGAACTGAGTTTAGTGTTTCTCTGTGCCTTGATCCAGCATAAGAGAAGGACATAAGAGCTCCAGAGATTCCTAGTGAAAGCAGTATTGCTTTATAGAGGGAAGGAAAAAAAAAGTATATACATGCTTTGAAGATTCACACCAATATTAGATAAATTCTGTTTTTGATTAAACAAATAAATAACATCTGCTAAAATCTTACAATAGAGATGACATACTGCAAGCTGAAGCACTTTGATATATTTGATGATTTCCATCAGGCATATATGTAAGCATGACCACCTCAGTAGTTCTGGAAATAAAGGTCAAATTCAGCTGTAACAATGAGGATCATAATCAGAAGTGGGAATTATCAGCAGAAGTCTGAGAGCTGTTGGTATGTTAAGTCTGGGCTGTATTTTAACAATGGCTTATATTTTGCATGGTAACCACTATTGCTCCCATTCTCTAGACTCTCTTGTTCTCTTGCTGCTTAGCATCATCTTTCCTGTCTTTTTTTTTTTTTTTTTTTTACTTATAGGCAGCATTTGATTTATTACACTTGGACTTGGGTGCAACTCAGCATCTTGTCCTCTGGTTCACCCTTCCCTAAGAATTCTTTCCTCCCTAAAAGGAGTAACAGAAAGGTAATCAACTGAAAGGTTAATTCACGAATACCTTCCCTTTCCACCCTCCATCCAGCTACTACCTGCCACTTCACTTTGTTGCATTTTTATTAACAAAAAAGAAAGAAAGAAAAAAAAAACAGCAATCTGCCATTCTACTGGCATCATATGTGACTGGTTCTCTCAATCTCTTACATGTCTGTGAGAGGAGATGTCTATTTTTCTCTTTTTTCCCAGTTCTGATATTACAACATAAAGATGAGATGTACTGGCAGATTCATCTGGATCTATCAGGTTACAGTTCTTAGTACAACTTTTCTGTTGTCTACAGGACACTGACATATGCTATAATTATTGTTCCTTCACTGCCCTCAAGAGCGAACATCTGCTCCTACCCTATCATCACAGTTTTAATCTTCTTGTAGCTCCTGTTTCCTTGAAGAGCAATCCAAATGAGACAGACCCTGTCTTTTAACTTTCCTCCAGTTTTTGAACAGCTTCCAGGCTTTCACCAGAGCGAAGTGAATAACTCAAGCTCTCACCAGTATTCATTTAAATGAAAAACTGAATTCCCCTTAGCTGTGCTTGTGCCTGTGAGCAGATGGAGTGAGGTGTGAATCCAACTTGCTCACAGGCATGAACACAGTAACAACAAATTGAATTTTCTATTCAAGAGGTGGGGTCACAGTGCAAACCCTGCTCCTCGGCGAGCCAACATAGCCCTCTGCACACTGTACTGAGTGTCCAGACTGCAGGATTTGCATCAGTACCATGCACCTTCCAGCTCACATGCACAGGGCTCTTACAGCCTTTCCTGGATGTCCTGGAGATCCTCCATTTGCCCATTTCAACCTGGTTCATCCCTACAGTTCATATGTTTTGTTTACATTTTCATCCATACCCTTTGGCCAGGAAAAAATGTTACCCTTTAAAAGCACCAAACTCATGCACAAAAATAAAATATTTGCACAGCTGCGGTTCACTGGTAAAGAAAACCTACAGCTGCATGAAATAGTATTTTTGTGTTGTCAATAAAACTCTGCAGTGGTGATGCAAAACCAGCCACATGAACTCTTCTGAACTTCATTCAGAAGCCCTTCCTACACTGACCCTAATCTGATGAACATATAAGTTCATAGAATCATTACGTTTGGGAAAAAAACTTCAAGATCATCTAGTCCAACCGTAAACCCTTTGACACCGTACTTGTTAAATTATGTCCCTAAGCACCTCATCTCCACGTTTCTTGAACGCTGCCTGAGACAGTGACTCCACTACCTTCCTGGGCAGGCCGTTCTAATGCTTGACTACTCTTGCCATGCAAAAATTCCTCCTAATGTCTAACCTGAACCTCCCCTGGTGCAACCTGAGGCCATTTCCTCTTGTTCTTTCTGTAGTTATTCTGGAGAAGAGATTGACCCCTGCCTCACTACAACCTCCTTGCAGGTAGTCGTAGAGAGTGATAAGGTCTCCCTTGAGCCTCCTCTTCTCCAGACTAAATAATCCCGGCTTCCTCAGCCATTCCTCATGAAGCTTGTGCTCCAGCCCCTTCACCTACTTTATTGCCCTTCTTTAGACATGCTCCAGCACCTCAATATCCTTCTTGTAGTGAGGAGCCCAAAATTGAACATAGTGTCTGAGGCGCAGCCTCACCAGTGCCAAGTACAGGGGGACGATCACTTCCCTTGTCCTGCTGGCTACACTGTTCCTGATACAAGCCAGGAGCCCATTGGCCTTCTTGGCCACCTGGGCACACGGCTGGCTCCTGTTAATGCTGGCTGTCAGTCAACTCTCCCAGATTCTTTTCTGCCACACAGCTCTCCAGCCACTTTGCCCCAAGCCTGTAGCACTGCATGGGGTTGTTGTGACCAAAGTGCAGGATCTGGCACTTGGCCTTGTTGAACCTCATGCAGTTGGTCTCAGCCCATGCATCCAGCCTGTCCAGATCCCTCTGTAGGGACTTCCTACTCTCAAGTAGATCAACTCTTCCTACCAGCCTGGTGTTGTCTGCAAATTTGTTGAGGATGCACTCAATCCCCTCATCCAGATCATTGATATTAAAGAGGACCGGCCTCAACACTGACACCTGGGGAACACCACTTGTGACCAGTTGCCAGCTGGATTTAACTCCATTCACCACCAACCTCTGGGCCTGGTCATCCAGACACTTTTTTTACTCAGCAAAGTGTACACCTATCTAAGCCATGAGTTCCTGCTTCTCCAGAAGAAGGGAGGGAGACTGTGTCAAAGGCCTTACTGAAGTCTAAGCAGACCGTGTCCACAGCCTTTCTCTCATCCGCTAGGCGAGTCACCTGGTTATTGAAGGAGATCAGGTTGGTGAGGCAAGACCTGCCTTTCATGGGCAGGACCTGATCTCCTGGTTGTCGCACACAAGATATTGCATCCATGATACGAAAACTACATTTATTTAATACAATGTTATAACTTACTGCTTTTTAAAACATCATTGAGTCAGAACCACAATGCTGCATGTTAAAATGACCTCTATGACCCCTTATATTTCACGGGACATTTTTTTTCTTTGAAAAAAATAACTCTGGCCTATGGTAATACCTGAAATCCAGATTCGAGTTTCCTTTTCTAGGTGATGGTATGAGTCTACATAATTTAAAACTAGACAGACTGATGTTATCAAATGGCATCATCTGCATGCAGGCTGTTACTGTTCACCAATCACTTCACTGCTTTGAAAAATCCTTTTCCCATGCAGTCTGCTTTATGCTCCTGCAAGTTCTGAGCTTCCTATGTATCTTTCTGCATTTTACTGTTGACTTGATGATCTTGAAGGTCTTCTTCAACATAATGATTCTATGAAAAAAAAAATGTTTCCTAATAACCATTATCTACTGAATAATGAAGTGAAACACCCCCTCACAATTTCAATTACATATATTAATCTTTCCACTTATTTGAGGGTGACAGGTGTCTGTGCTTGGCAGGTCTTTTCAATGCTACATCATATTTCACTGTTCTATTTGGAAATACTGTTTGTCTCTTGCTTTACAGTAAATATTATAGGATATATTCTACAGTGAGAGAAATAATTCCTTTTAATGTTTAATAATCAAAAATATTTCTGATCAAATCAAACGTTGTTTCAGTCAAAAAGCATGAGAAATAACTCTGATGATGTCTCAATTTCTGCATCATTTGGACTTAAATTACATACATTTACAAGAGTGTCATTGCCACCTGAAGTTAAAATGACTTGAAAAAATGCCTCCTAAGGAAAAAGAAAAAGATGATTTTTAGCTTGCTATTTTAAGGAAAGAAGACAGATGTGATTATATCTCTCTTGATCACCTCTATTAGTTTTACCCTGCTTCAAACTTCTTGGATAATTTCAACCAAATTTGATAGAAAACTAAAGGTCTTAAAAGTATTAAACCCCTACATTGTTCCTAGCGATAGATATTATACTGAGGAATGATATCCTTATCAATGTGCCCACTAAGGTAAAAGACACAGCTTCAAAGATTGAGCAGCCATAAAGGAAACAGCCTCATGAGAAAGAGCCTGAAGGTCTGCTGCTTGTGTAAGTATTTGTTTTTGGGAAGACTCCAAAAGACCAAAACACAGTGCAGTAGATCTATAGTTAAGATCACTATGTTCTTAACATACACAGGTTTGCATGCAGGAAGCGCTGGGAAGTTGGGAGGAAGGTTGAATGTCATAAGACTGCTCGGTGGGCAGTCTATTAGGGCTGTCTGTCTCAGACTTCTACTTCTCTCCCCCAAAGAAAATTACACCATCAAAGGCTGCCTTAACGGAAGTAATATCAGCAGTTCCCTATTGGGCCCCATCAATGCTAGTTGTAAAAATATATCAAAACACATCTGAAACGTGACTTCCCGTGTAATTCCTTTGTTACCTGCAAATGATTTTTAACTGGTAAAGTAGCAGTTCCTGTCAACTAAAGGGTTTGGATATCTAGATCTGGTCACAATGAAATAGTGAAACTATAGCTCATGTACAGTACAGGGCTTTACTTTGGGTCACATCAAAGCAGGCAGGAGCATGAGGTGGCATAACTCACGATTTCCTAATCAGAATCTGCATTTTTTTAAAAGAAGGATATAAAAACAAACATATTTCTTTCATATACATGTTATGATATATGATATACCTCTTACGGTATATGTTATATCATGTTATACATGATATACATATACATATTTGATTTGATTAACATGTTCAAGTACCCGAGGGATGATTGTAGGGAGGATGGGGCCAGGCTCTTCTCTGTGCTGGCTGGTGACAGGACGAGGCGTAATGGGTGTAAGTTGAAACACAGGAAGTTTCATCTCTATATGAGGAAGAACTTCTTTCCTGTGAGGGTGACAGAGCCCTGGCACAGGCTGCTCAGAGAGGCTGTGGATTCTCCTTCTCTGGAGATCTTCCAAACCCGCCTGGATGCCACCCTGTGCCACGTGCTCTGGGTGTCCCTGCTGGAGCAGGGAGGTTGGACTAGATGATCTCTACAGGTCCCTTCCAACCTCAACCGTTCTGTGATTCTGTGATTTTTGTGAGATTCTGCGAGTGAGGGAGGTTTTCTGATGAGAGAGGTTTTCTACATGTAAAAATGATTATGGAACAAAATGGTCAAAGGACAGTTTGACGACAGTTTGAAAATCAAAATTATTTAAAATAAGAGACTAGACTCGGTGCATAAATACAAATGAATAAATTTCAGATAACTCCTATGTGATCTTCAGTTTTGCTATTCAGTATCTCCTTCCTGCTTTGGTCTTCAAACTAAAGTAGTATTTACTTTTTCTTAAAAAAAAGGCCCAAAGACAGACAGACAGAAATACATATGGAATAATTCTTAGCATTCCAAGCCTAGGCTAGCCTAAAATAAAATAATGTAAAAATAAAAAGGAAAGTTGCTGGGCTCCCTTTTCGCTCCCAGGAAAACAAGTCGAGAGAGTTCAGAACATGGCCAGAATATTTTAATAAATTCATACAGAAGTCTCACATTCACATGAAACTCACCCAATTTCAGAGAAAATAATGGTCCTTATGATCCTAAAGATAACAGTTTATAAATAATTTTGCCCTCAGTAAAACTGAACTTTGGAAATGCTACTTAAACTTTGACTTTTATGGAGTAATACTAGTTGTATACAGGTTTAACTTGAACATTAGTTTCTTCAGTGGGAAAGAAATGATATAAGTAATTCAGGAAATCTTTTAGAAAGCTAAGGACAGCATGTACTTTTCAAAGTTCTCATTTTGAACAGGAAGAGAAAAAAATAAAAGAAACCAAATAATGCAATATTTGTTTTGATGTGGAAAGGCTTTGATTGCAGACTGAATAAAGAAGTATATTCTTATAATACATCTTCATGTATTATTTGGCTAGGTTCTTGGTGTATTTGCACTTATGTATTGGATATTTTCCTTGTTGCTTACAAATAAAGTCTTTATAAATACCTGACCAATCCTTTTATCAAATTATTTTTAATGACATTTTTTAAAAGAGGTGGGACTTTGAAAAGGTACTCCATGAAATCAGCCCCAGGTTTACAAACTATGGAGTGCCCATGCACATGTGTCAGGAGCATGGTAGTGCCACAGAAGTCTGCAGCACAGTGAGACCCTGTCAGAGGTGCTGCTAATTACCAGATTGCAGGATATTGCCCTACCCATGAATTTGGTGCAAAACTCTTCCTGCTAGCTATGGTTGCTTCTTTGAAACTGATGGGAAAATTTGTTGATGATTCTCTATATAAAATTGCTAAGTAAGCAAAAAAAAAAAAAAAAGCCGATAAAAAAGATAGTCCTTGATACTCATAAAGCATTTTCCAGCATGCTAAGGAAAATATTTCTTTCTTAACTGCAAATCATAGAATCATAGAATCATAGAATGCTTAGGGTTGGAAGGGACCTCTAGAGATCATCTAGTCCAACCCCCCTGCATACGCAGGAACACCTAGAGCACGTGGCACAGGACTGCGTCCAAGCGGGTTTTGAAGATCTCCAGAGAAGGAGACTCTACAACCTCTCTGGGCAGCCTGTTCCAGTGCTCTGTCACCCTCACTGTTAAGAAATTTTTCCTTAAGTTCCTATGGAATTCCTCTAGTCCTATCAGTGGCCACCACTGAAAAGAGACCATCCCTGTCCTCTGCACTCCCTCCCTTGAAGTATTTATATACACTGATGAGATCCCCTCTCAGCCTTCTCTTCTCCAGGCTGAACAGGCCCAGCTCCCTCAGCCTCTCCTCATAGGGCAGATGTTCCAGGCCCCTGATCATCCTCGTAGCCCTGCGCTGGACTCTCTCCAGCAGAAGAGACTTCTCACTTCTTTTAAGAGTGAGAATTTTGCATGAGTAGTATTAATTACACTGTTAAGTTTTTTTTCCTTTTTTTTTTTTTACATTCTGATAACCAAAAATATGCTTTTTGCCTCTAGCAGAGACATTTAGAGCTCAGTTGAATAAGAAGGAAGTCTGGAAGTCTAGGAAGTCTGGGTATTTTGCTATCAGTTTCCTTCCTTCTATATTTTTCATACTGGCTACTCCTCCCAGTTTCGTGTCATCAGCAAACTTGCTGAGGGAGCACTCTGTGCCTTCATCCAGGTCATTGATGAATAAATTGAACAGGACTGGACCAAGGACTGACCCCTGGGGGACCCCACTAGCCACAGGCCTCCAACTAGACTCTGCACCGCTGATCACCACTCTCTGGGCCCTGCCATCCAGCCAGTTCCTAATCCATCTCACTGTCCAAGCCAGTTCCTAATCCATCTCACTGTCCAAATATATGAATCATTTTAAACTGACACATTTGAGAGATTAGTAAATGCATAAATATTCAATATTTTTCAACCAAGAACAAGGAACTTTTTAAAATTTGAAAAGAAAATCAGTTCAGGCACATGATCTTATTTTTAGAGAATATTCGTTAAGACAATATTAATGGGAAGAAGGAGCGAGCATAGTAACGTTACCAACAGTTCTTGGAGAAAAAGTTAAATAATTGGAGTTAGTGACATTATAGTTTTTAAAAGAGCTAGCGGAAAGTAAAGCGGATCTGGCAACTTATTTGCCATCATCATTTTCTGAAAGTTGACACTGGCTAAATTTTTATGCAAGAAAATAAACTTATCCACAATGTGCTGAAGCCATTTCATGTTAAATAATCCGGAGATCATTTTTTATGTAAATAATCTGGATTGCTCTTTGATGCTACCTAAATTATAAACTGCCAAAGATTTGCATGTTAAAGTTAATTTTGTGATCTGTGAGCTTTCATCCTGAATCCCATGTAAAATGATTGCTTTGTAGTCTGGACACTTGTTATGATTATCTTTAAAAAAGAATGAGTTAAGTTATAAAAACAAGCATATACATCTCAAAAGATTATATGTTGGAAATAAACACCAAAATTTGCTAAGTTTACTTACACTGTTGCTTGTCCATGCTTGTCTGTATTTTTCGGGCATAGTAGAACATTAGACTCAAAAGTCTATCAGATTTTTGAGTCATTTCCATCACACTGTTAGGATCTTGGGACAAATTTTCTGTTGGTGTTGATGTCATGATATGCTCCCTTTTATCAAACCAAGGACCAGAGCTTTATTTACCTTAAGAAATCCAAAGGATGGAACTAATTAAAATATGATAGACAAATACATAATAAATAAGCAGAGCAATTAGTAGTATAATATTAAGACAAGCGTAATTCCAAAGCTGAGATCCTGGATTGTACACATACACACATGCAAACATGTGCACGTATATCTTTCAACACAGATGCAAATCTTTAAGGAGACCTTTCTGGATCCCATGCTAGCCATAGGGTTTCAAACATTTTGATGATAGGGCTATGATACAGTACCTAATATATGAAAACGTTCCCAGGCAAGCTGTTTAAAAAGTTGGTTTTTTTCTTTGCTTTTACCTCCATAGTATAATTCATTTAACTGCTCCAGAAACAACTCAAACTCACGAGACCAAACAAGCAGTATATAAACAAGTGTTCCCTTACCTTAAAACGCACCATAAAATGTTTGTTCTGTAAGCTGAAGTCTCTCACAATTCAGAGATCACCATGCATACCAATAAAGTGTAAGAGTAACAAATGTAAACCACAAAAATTCTCAGGCTCATAAAAAGTGCTAAAACATTCTCACAGGTCACTGAATTGTCCTGCACTTCAATTGAAACCCAAAACCCCACCACCTGCTTCCTCTTTTCCCTGTCATTTTCTCAGCGTGCTGTGATAGGTCCTGTTCTTTTATCTCCAAGAGCATTTCCCTTTTCTATCTTCTTCCTACACTTCAGAGGAGTAACTCCCTTCCCTCCCACATTCCCTTTTTACAATGACAAGACTTGCTTTGCAATAAATAAGAGCAAGGAACACAGTTAACCCTATACTTGCATAAAGCTTGAGCTATATTGGACCTCTCATCAGATTAAGAGGTCCACTTGGCTTGAGCAAAAACTAGGCTGGGAGTGTGGAGCATGTGTATGTACCTGCCTTTATTTTTTCCACATTGTACATCAAAGGCAGGATGCTTGGAAAGGCATCCTTGCAAACCAAGGAACTTCTGGGTTGTAAAAGCTGTGACAGGCTGAAATAGACCTGCCAATAATAAGATCTGGTTGCCTTTATAGTCCACAGCACATTTCATCCAGCAAAGTACCATGTGCACTGTGAGCAACTGCATTATCCATCAGTGAAAGACAACTCTTTAGAGTGGAAAATGCAGCCATTGTATTTTGTAAGTGTTTCTGGCTCAGTTAATAGACTGATTAGGAACTTTTCCAGGTTTTTAGAGAGGAGGGGGAAGGAAGATCACTTAGAAATATGGTAATTTTTAAGTGTTTCAAAATATGGTACAAGATTTCTTTGCTCTGTCCCAGAGTCAGCCTGATTTCACTTTCATCTCTGCTGACCAGAATGAATACAAAACTGCAAGAATTCTTTTTTTCCTTCTCTTTTTTTCCGCTTACAGTCAAAAGTTAAACTCACCACACCTCCACTGCTGCACTGAAGTTATGGTGAGCTCCATCTTAAAGGTTAAGTCTCAGTCCTGCGTCAGCTGGCTTCACTAATTGGTGAGCTCTACCTATCATCTTACAATGGCAAGCATGCACAAGATACAGATTTATGAGTAATTAATGCTGTCCCTTCACATGAGGACACAGGTTTAGAAAAAGAATAATAAGATGGAGACAGAGGACTGTGGTTCCATGTTTTAATGAACATGGACAAGAAAAAAAAAACTAGGAAAAAAAAATAAAAAGAAAAACTAAATATTTGCATTTAAACTAGAAGTTATATTTAGGAAATAGATACATGTTCCTATTTTATCAATGCTCTCAGATAAATAGTTACCTAAAATGTATCAGAAATGCTAAGAATATTTTGCTTTCTTTCTTTAAAAAAATGAGTGATATGTTGTGCAGGGAGATAGCCACTAGAGCCCAGCCAGAAAAATTAGCACCTAAGCTATAACTTCACAGAAAAAATAAGATTAAAAAACCACATTTTTAGAAAGAATAATTCTGATAATAATCCATACTTTTTTTCAAAAACTTTGATCAAAGCATGACTTTTTGTTCTTTTGATTTTTCATTTCTTTACTTTCTAATGAGCATTGATTATGCAGATGTGAAAGCTGAAGTCTTTCCAACAGTTATGTGAGAAACAGCATTGGAGAAAATCATTCCCTATGCTGGTGTAGATGCTGTGCTACATGTACAAATTAAAATAAGTATTTGTCTTTGAAACTACAATTCACTGAGAACAGCCTTTCTTCACATAGTAAAATAGTAAAAGTTTGGTAATGTAAAGACTGTCGTTAAAAAAAAAGTATTTTAAAGTTAATAGTAACTCCTAATAGATCAATTAGTAGATATTTTTATTATTCTATAGTCATGTTACAATAATCTTACAGTTTTACTAATAGGGAAATAAATAATGCTGTAGTATCAGTTACTGAATGAAGATATTTTAATGAGAACCAATATATTGCAATTCTGCTAATCAGTGGAACGTTACTCAACTGTCTTGCCATGCTTTCTATACTTTATCATATATTGCTTTACAGTTTATTCTTTCTGTCACCAAACATAATACATGGTGAGCAGATGTGATTTTGAAGAACTCTGCCAAATTTGTATTGTCCTTATGTTACATAAATTATTTTTTCCTGTAATGGAGGCAGCTCAACTTCTCGAGATCATTAAACTTTCGGTTTTGGGATAACCGACTGTTATCTATATCTGTCACTGATCATGATGGAGGAGAACATCCATGCCTTTTTTTTCTTCTCTTGGAAGATATTTTTCAATTAATAAACATTGATGATCCATTTTTCTCTCTTAACAAGCCATAAACTACAATTGAAGAGAAACATGGTGTGCTCCTTTCTTGTCATTTATCTGTTTTAGGCTTCAAGACCTGGACTTCAAGACCTGAATAAGTGTTTTGTCTGTGGGAGAGCAAGTAGTTTTACTCTTCCTGTCTAAGACCCAATAATACTCTGAGCTGACCGTTCCATTGTATTCTTGGAAATTATATAGTTTATTAACTACAGCACTTCTTTTCCCAGTCACAACCACCCATATTAAGACTTTTGCTGATCTCTTAACATCAGCAATCTTTCTCTTGCATTAATAGGCAGCCTCACTCACAGGATGACAAAGTGATATATAAAACACTAATTGGAGTTTCTTCATAAAAATGTACTATTCATTGGCCTTTATGATGTACTTCCAAAACAGATTATATCAGTTCTATCACTGGAAATCTAGATTAACTTTTCTTGCTTAGAGTTACTTACAAGGATACATGTGCAAACGTAGAGCATCTTTGAGTCAGTGACACTGCCTGATTATTTTGACATAAATTAATTGCATGAGCATATTTGCATATTGGTTAGTGCAACAAAATCCCACTTTGGACAGATATTGAGAATTAAGCCTGTGTTTTACTGCCTGGCCTAAGTCTAAATTGATCTGGATTGTATATCGTGCTTAGTTAGGATAGAGAGGAAAGCAACCTTTCATAGTCTTGTTTACGGCGAATAGGGTCCTTACAAACAGGACATTTGCAGGGGGGTCTCGTTAGGGACCCTATGCCATTTTAGAGCAGCCTTGAGGCTCTTCTGACCCACACTAGGCCTCAATTAGTCATAGATGTGGAAATCTGGAAGCTGCAGAAGTCTTTGTATTAGCAGATCCTAAGAAAGGAACCAACTGAAGGACATTACAGCCCTTTGGTTTCCATAGTGCAGACAACAAAGCTCTTGGGCTTGTGCCCAGCACTTTTTATGGGAAAACTGGGTAAACTGTTCCTTACAGACAAAACCTCTCAGAATAATTCATCTGTTACCGTGCTTCTAAATTATTCATTTTTTGATTAATGAAAATATGCTAATTAAAGAATTGCTGTTAAAAAGGTATAAATATCTTTCATTGCCTAAAGTAATTAGAATAAGTAATTACTTAAACATTATGATTTGAAATTAAATACTTTCTTTGATAGCAAACTGAATAAGGAGAAGATGCCTCATATGCTTGAGAAAATTTAAACTGCTTAGCCTAATGACAATTCTTTTTATATTGTTTACATAAAATATGCATATGCTTCACAAGATCTTAGCATTGATATTAGTAATTTTGAAGATCATCTTTTGCTTTGTTTGTTCATCTTTTGGCTTGATCTTGAAATGAATGGAGCACCACTGGCCATAATCCAAGCAAGCAATTAGACACATGCCTGACTTCCAGCTTTGCAGACATATATTCACTTACTTCCATGGGTGTATTCACAATTTGTTTCCATGCTTTTCTGGAAAACAGCCATATGGTATAGGAGGTTCTCTGCCACTTAAAACAATGATTCTTACTCCCTCCTCTCAGGAATCATCCAAAATGTTCCTTTTTTTTTTTTTTTTTATCACCCCAGAGCTTTTTTCCTGCAGTCAGCCACATACATGGTATTGTATAAGTGTCCTTCATAGATCCAGATGAAGGGTTCAGTCTTATCCTTAGCAAGGTGCAGCAATGCTCTGGTGCTCTGGTTAGAGTCTCTGTTTCTTTTTCTCTCCTTCATCTACATGCTAAGACAGCTAATGCTGCTATATAAACACAGACTCCCACACTTTCATCTTTTCTTTTGCTTTAAATGCTTTTATCGTCTCTGGCATTCCCTATCACTGATAACATCATTCATGCTGGCTGTGTTTTTCAAGCTCATAGACTCTGTCTAAGTACTCCCACTGTGGTGAGGATAGAAATTTCCTGCTGTCAGGTTTGTCTGGTGAGCAGATGAGACTTCCCATGAAAATCAAGACAAGGCAAAATACAGTAAAAATGGGAGAGCTATGAGCAGTGGATATGGATCATTTCTAGATCAGACCAGAAAACATTATTTCAGCAGTAACAATATCAAGAAAGGTGCTCTCATTAGCTTCAGTGTTTAGGAATAACTATTTTACTAATAGTTCTGCATGAAAAAAAATAAAGCTAGTTTAAGTAAGTGATCCGTCAAACTCAAAATCATACAGTTTTTCAATCTGAGAGAACACGTATAAAAGACAAAAGGAGTTGCAATTCAGCCACTGTATAGTCATCTACTTGTATTTTATAATGTAATGATTGCTTTCAAATTTATGGTATCAGCCGGAAAAAAGTGAGAGCCATAAAAGTCAGCAACAGTTTGTGTGAAGAACATCAGAAAACAGGAAGGCTTCTGTAGGGTTTTCAGCTATGACCCATGGCTTCGTTATCGTGCAAAGGCAAGGCTAAGAAGGAGGAAGCAGAGAGGTTTTGACTCAGCAGATGACTTGTGAAATACAATCCTGCAGGGAGTGAAGAGGCCCCTGAAGAAGATCTTGGGTAAAGAAAAAGTCATGATTGATGTGTTGAACTTACTTTGGAAGAAGAAATCCTGGAGGAAATAATAGTACTCAGATTCAGCGGATAGGGGAGTTCTGCAGTTAGATACTCTGAGTTAATCAGCTTATGCTCTTGCACGCCATGCTTTGGCATTTCACAGATTTTGGAAACTGATGTAACTAATGCCAGGGGTCAGGAAGCATTCACCTATTCTCTCTTCCTAGAATAACCAGAAGATTATGACATGAAGACCTCATTTATGCACCAATGAAGAGGAAAAACAAATGCTTTGAGAGGGATATCCCTCAGCCCTTACATTAATATCGTAGCCATTATCTACTTAGGTACTCAGGATGCACTCAGGATGCAACTACTTTCCTTCATTTATATGAGAAGGAATCCTAGTTCTTAACTCAGATGCTGAAAATAAGAATGAATATGTTCAAAATGGTACAGAAGGCACTGACAATCTGCTAAGGTCAGAGCAAAAGCTTGCAGGTCTGGAGAACATGCAACATCCTGTAGACAATTTTGAAAATGCAAATGCCACAAGCACAAAGTCCATCATTTTCTCTTGCTGAGGTTGCATGGACATTATTAATGTTTTAGAACAGAAGCGAGTGTCCTGTTCATCCTTCCTCACACCCTGTTCATTAGTCTGCAGTGTGGAGCAGGCTCAGAACACTCATCTTGGAAGACTCATTCCAGAAGCGCACCTGATGCCTCCAGGCACTGATGGACATTGACTCCAGGACAACAGGACTGAAATAAAGTCCAAAGCAAATCTAGCATCGGTGTTAGATCCTCATCACCTGTTCTCCTAAACTCTCTGCTGCCCAGCATTAATTGCTATTATAAACAGAGTCGGAGCATTAAAGCACCTCATCTGCTAAAGTGAGTGAATAAATGAAAAGATATATTCAAGTCCGAGTATTAGAGACATTATAGCACTATTTTCATGTTCCATCACTGTCTTTGGGCATTCAGTTATCCTAGTGACCCATTCCAAACTACCTATGCCTTGGCTGCTTGGCCTCTATTAGGAAGATCCATCACCATTTCTTGCATAATTATCCTCTTAAGATTATTTCCACAATGCTTGATGTTAACAACATTCATAAGTTTGCACCTGTTGATTTGTGGCAACAGTCTGATTTTCTCAAGCAATTCAAGCAATGACATTCTGCCAGTGCTAGGATGTCAGAACAAGTGAAAACCTGAATAAACACATTTGTCAATCACATTAGGTGCCCATGATGAAATGACTGCATAAATGAAAGCCATTTTCTACTGAACAGTTGTCCTCATTATTAAAGATCCTGTTAAGATTAAATCTGCCTTGCCAACTTCATGCTTAGCGAACAAAAAATAAAGTTAAGACTAATACGGCTTAATTTAAAGTAAGACAATTGTAAGTATTTTACATGAATCAAAATCTTAAAAATCTTTAATCTTTTGCTTGATCTGAACTTAATATGAGAGTCTGGTGTTAGTTTTATTTGAAAAAAAAACAAAATCAAAAGGCATTTCTATTTTTTTTTGCAAATGCAAAATCAAAATAGTCTAATTTCATCACTTTCTTTTATTTTATCAATAGCTCTCATGATAACAGCTAAGAGAGACCAAGAAGGTTATTTGAAACCTTTTGACAACACCAAACCCATAGTAAAAAGAAGTGCTGGCCCAGAATGTTCTCTAGCTTATACTGCACCTCAGTGCATTTGAACAAGCAGCATAGTTTAAAAGGAGGAAAGGGGCAGAATCTGCTGAGCTGAGAGATTGCATTTAATGGTAAAATATTAATATTCTCTAGCAATATAATTATTTCTTATTTCCATTAAGAATCAAAAGCAGAAGAGGGTAACTGAGCAACTGAGCGCAACTCCAGAAAGAAAGAAAAGAAAGAAAGAAAGAAAGAAAGAAAGAAAGAAAGAAAGAAAGAAAGAAAGAAAGAAAGAAAGAAAGAAAGAAAGAAAGAAAGAGAGAAAGAAAGAAA
>NW_010585690.1:41362-81927 GCF_000705375.1 Tinamus guttatus
AAGAAAGAAAGAAAGAAAGAAAGAAAGAAAGAAAGAAAGAAAGAAAGAAAGAAAGAAAGAAAGAAAGAAAGAAAGAGAAAAAAGGTGCATTTATTAAATGTATACAATAAGCATAGAAAATTCCTATAAAACTCCATTGGTGAAAATTAATGAGAGCCATATTTAAAGCAGGAGGAAATCAGTGGTCTACGGATGTTGCACGCAAAGTCGTTGTATGTCTAGTACTGTATTTGGAGTTAGTGTAAATAAGAACTGCACAATAATAAAAGGCGAAGGTTGTGTATCTAACTAGTCTTTAATCCTAAACGCATATGCTCCCTCCTTTGTGCTCTCTGTCTGCAGTGTGTACTCACACATTTATTTACATGTCAGAAAGGGATTACACATTGCACTGCAGCAGGCAAGATTATTTTCTGCCTGCAGAAATTACCAAAACTGTGGCAACTGAGGGCTGGATCTCACATAACTCAGCCAGAAGTTGGTACCTACTCAGATCCCCCTGGTCACATGGTGCCGTGAGGCCGGTGCTCCCATGATGATAACAACAGATGGGATCTGCAAGTGCCTCTTATTTATCCTGCAAATCTTTTTTTCATGTTCATGTCTCACTCTGGGAAATTTCCCCTAATCTTTCAGGGTCACCTTGAAAGTTCTGCTTCCACATTCAGTTTGTGGGAAAATGGGGAGCTCATTTACATGAGGTGCAGTTGCTGCTGCTACTACTGCTCAGAAACTTTTCTGAGGTACCACTCAGCCGCCTGGATTTATGGTTCCTTTTCATCTTAACATTCATATCAAGAAATGTTAAAGGAGAAGTTCTTTCATTCATGTGCCCCTTCTGCAACGTTTTCACTGATTTTCTAAAATAACATTTTTTTTTCAATGCGGCTGCTGCTATACCATGAAAACCCCTGTGGAGTTAAAGGCTTTGACTTAGAAATAGAGAAAACATCATAATTTTCCTTAATCTTTCTTTGAATTTGGAGTATGCTGAAGCCTGAATCTCAGGGCTTCAAACTGAAAAAGAAATATGTGTGTGACATCAGAACTATTGTATTTCTCTAGGCCCCAGGAGAATTTTCCAAGATTTTGGGTGCAATTTACCTCCTCATATAGTCAATGTTAAAACTAAAGTTGCTGTGTATCTTCCCAGAAACAATAATAAATTAATTCCAGAGGTGGTAAAATGCTAATTGCAGGTAGCTTCATCTAGTTATAACTACATCGTATCTTGTCTGTATATAGAAATCATGCAGACATTGAATTATGTAAAAATTATTTATCAAACATCAACATCATATTTTTTCCTAAATGAAATACAGATAGCATTTACTATAAATAAATCAGATTTTAAAATATATATACTTTTAAAAACTGAATTGCTAAGCTTTTTTCTCTCATTTATTAAGGTCCTATAATATGTCAGAATTAAACCCATAGAACCATTCAGATTTTGAAATCTCTAGTCCAACCTCCTTCTCAGATCAGGACAATTTCAAAGGTAGATCAAGGCTGCTTAGGTTGCCGTTCAGTCACATTTTGAAAATCTGGAAGAATGGAGTTTGCACAGCCTCTCTGGGTATCCTGCTCCCTTTTTTTTTCCCATATACCCCAGTTGAAGTTTCAGTCATTTTAACATGTGATCAAAGACTATAGCCTTTTGTTGTGAGCTTCAGAAAGGAGCCTGGCTCTGTCTAGGTACAAAATATTATTCTGGGTATTTACTTCTCCAGCAGTGGGGAACCCAAAACTGCTCATCAAAGCATCATAGAAATGGCAGCAAGAAGCATAAGAGATGCCCCTGGGAACTGGGGCTCATGACTTTGTAGTTGTCGTTCATTCTGCAAGAGGTGACCACTCTCCTGGTTAAACCTCTGGAGAGGCTTTGGAGATTTTCTGCTGGACTAACTTTTCAGAAAAACAAACAAACAAACAAAAAACATCTGAGTAGACTTGTAGCTATTTTGAATAGAAAAGACAGTGTCCAGAGACATGAGTACCTTTGTTTTTTGTGTATGCTAGAGGAACATGATATCATTTTTCTATTAAAAATATAGGATATATTAATGTAGATAAAGACTACCTTGTCTATTTTCCAGAATGTCTAAGCTGCTAATTTCTCTCTTTATAAACACAGAGGTAGAAAAGATGTTATAGCCCTTAGACCTCAGGGATTGTCTCCTGTGCAGGGGTGTTGGTGCTGCACAACTCACCAAGGTGGAAACACCTGGGCCAGCTCCCGCTAAACCAGGGTCAGGATGAGCCACACCAGCATAAACTCCACACCAGCTCATTTGCCTCTTTGCTTGCCTCTCCTTTTGTTCAAGGTTTAAAATGTGTTGCAAATCAGTGTGCATTTAGGAATCTGATTTAGATTTCGGTGGGTCACTTAAGAGTTTTTGACAGCAATCTTTTGAGGACAACCCACTCTTCAACTGCATGATGCAAAGTCATTCCTTTTTCTTTCCAAAGAAATTCTGTAAATCAGGTATATCAAGTACCAATATTCAAATTCTTTTTTTTTTCTTAATGAGGATTAAAATGAATTAAAGCCCCTAGTGATAATCTAGAGCCTGAAGAAATTGCATGAGCAGTTACCACAGTCCTTGATCATCAGCCAGACTCTGAGATCAGGTTTCTGTAACATAGATGACCATGAACACACTAACAAACAACAAAATCTGTGCAAGGACATAAGTGCATCCACACTGTTAACACAGTTTTGGCAGACATTTGGCTGTAGAACACTGTCCCAGACAACCACCAAATATGATTTGGGGAAAATATTATCTAAGGATTGTTCCTAAGCAACAGGTTAACAGCAGGTTTTGAAAGTTAAGAGTGTCTAGTCGTATGAGTGTGAGTTGTGCCATATCAGTTGGCCTCAGGGATAAAGAAAAGTCCCTGTTCCATTTTATTTACAAAGTGTAGATATAGCTTAGAAAAAAAGTCAATAATCTATTTATTTGTTTCAAAAAAGCCTCTTTTCTGAGCACTGCATTATTACTTTTTTACTTCAAAGCTATTAGGCTGAACAGTACTTAAATAATCATTATCAAAACCAGCATTGCAAATAAAATAAACATTTGCTCATAAATTGCCTTTGTGACATGCTTACGGTAATAAAAGTCACTAATCCCATGAGGAAACAGGTAGAGTTTTTGTTAAACACCTTTTAAGAACAGCTTTAAATTAAAATATGATCTAAATATAGTGGATTACAAATAAAAAAAAAATAAGCAACTTTCTAACTTGCGTATAAATGCTTGGTTTGGTTCATATTGCATAAATGGGTTAATTAAACAAAATTATTGTTCTTTTAAAAAGAAAAGACATGATAAAGGAGGACAAAACACAGTTATAACGTGCTCCTTCATGCTTCTTCAGGATATTGTGTTTACCTCAGGAGCATGTCTTAAGCACAACTCCTTTGCTACCCATTTGCTCCAGAGAGGGAAAATTTACCTCTGCAGCAAATTGTTTCCTCTGTTGTTCTTCCTAGCAGAAAATTATTTTCTCTTCTCCTGTCATTTCTGCTGGACATTGGAGAGTGGAGGAGTGTGAGTAAAGGCTACACTTCTCTGGATGGCTACCCAAGCAAATAAAGAGGGGCCAAACCCTGGTGCAAAAGCACAGTGTGAAATTCTCTTTTCCTCCACCACCAAGGGAAGAGTGGCCTTGTCCAGGCTGTCTCCTGGGAGCAGAGTCCTGCAGTTGTGCTGCCCTTAAATCAGATTTGGCCATGATCTAGGGAAAAGCCAGATGGTGTGAGTCAAAAGCATGGCAGTGCGTGTGTTAATAATTATGTCGTACGTGCAATCTCAGGCTTTAGTCATGTTCAAGACCGTGCTTTCTCTGGCCTTGTTTATTTTATTAATATGTATATAGCCATTGGCTCAATATCAGGCCTTGTCCTTGAACCTAAATCTGGGAGCAGCTGTCTCTTTTTGATGTTCTCCACGTGTGCATGGTCTGACTTCAAATGTAGTTGTTTAACTTTGGAGCCTATTTATGACCCTCCGACTGAAGAGTGGCAACTTCTTTCAGGCAAATGGATCACCTGCAAGGGACTTATTCATACAACCAGGAAGAAGTCAGAACTGGTGTTACAGATTGCCAGCCTGGAGACCGAAATGATAAATTGGAAGAAATGAGAAGGAGGCAGTGGATAGTGGATATATGAGATGACAAAGATCATAACACTATAAATTATGTCAGATAAAGAGATTGCTTGTTAGCATAGTTTAGGATAATATACAAGGAACTCTCTTCTGAATAAAAAGACACCATTTAGTCCTAACATGATTTATATGGTTAGTGCTGTCATCCTGTCCTTTGAGCAATTTTTATTAGGTTTCCAAAACTCTCAGGATTACTAGTTCTTATTGATGCTTATTGTAAGTATTGTGAAAAGGATTACTAAGGAGGGATTTAAATGCATTTAAAATTTAGTTTCTGAGCAGGCTAAAAGAAATCTTCTGAATTGCTGTTTGAAAGATAGAAATATACCAATTTTCAGGAACAGAACAATTATTTGTTTTTATTACTTAGCAGTTATTTTTATCCA
Source organism: Tinamus guttatus (assembly GCF_000705375.1). The sequence continues at coordinate 45,930 of NW_010585690.1, forward strand.
AAAAAGACAAGATGTTTGTGTAAGGTCTTCTTTTTAATGCACTGATAAATGTTGCAGTGAAACATTTCAAATTTTGTAGTAACTCTTTATCAGAAAAAAATGAATGGGATAACAGAAGAATTTGTTTGCCTTCAATCTCTTTGATCTTCAGATGTGATATTGAGAAGAAAGCTGCATAAACGGGAGACTAAACTGGACAATGATCAGACTGGAGAATTATTAGCCTAATGCCTAGGGTAGAAAGTGCATCAAGAAAGGTGCTTTTTAGGATTAGTCATAAGAGGCCACAGATTTCAGTTATATCCTTAAACACAGTGTGGAGAGTCAGGAATAATATGGCATCCTGACTGGAAGAGCATTAGCTTCTCCATCCTTTAAAGCAGATTTCAAATCAAGAATACGCCCCACTTCGAGGTGGATAGGCCGCCTTGAGCTTTTATAGGGGTAGGAACTACTGTCTTATACAAGGTCTAATTAACCTCTTTTAATTATGAGCCAGTAGATTCCAGCTCTGTCCATGTTTTGAATTCATCAGAACTTGGAGGTAGGAACCAGAAATTTGTACCTTGCATGGAGACAGGGATGCTGCTTGCTCCTGTGGAAAATATCACAGACCAACCTGGTGAAACATCAGGTCCTGGGGTCGGTGCTTCTCACCATGGGGAATGGCCTCCTCCTCTTCAGGTAGCATCTGTGAGTTTTTCTTCATGGTCTCTGAGAACAGACACTTAAGCCTTCCCAGAATTCTATCTATTCAATAAAACTTCGACAAGGGCCACAGAAATGGCAATACGCCCCTTTTACAATTTTCTGTTTTCCTTACAGAGGTTTTTCAATGCACACCTGAGTTTCTGGAGCCACATAAATATAATTTCTTTAGCAGCTACCAGTGCAACCAGTGGTAGCTAACAGAAGACATATGGTAGTGAAGGAGTAGCTACTGGTTTAACTGGCCCAAGAGAATCATCCTGGGGTTTTCAATATCATCCCTAAACAGAGGAAAGAGTTTATATTAGCTGCTGTGGTTGTAACACATTTCTATGTTTCATAGGCATGTATTTCATTATACTAATACCCTGCGGTATGCAAACACTATAAACATCAACACACAAAAGATTAATTTTGTGCTATATGATGGCAAACTGCAACAGAAAAGAATGTCAACCTCATTTTTATAAAACCATTCTGCATATGTCATTTTCAGTAAAATATCATTTAACTTAATATGAACATAGATTTTCCTATTCCCTGTCAAAAATCAGTAAAGGCATTAATCCTTGTGCATTAGTACCATTCAATCTGAATTTTGAAAGTGTGAGTGCAAATTTATCAAGAGCTGTAATGCCCCCAATATATATATACACACAAATATACAAAATATATATATAAAATCTCTCTATATGTAAAATATATAAATATATATGTATACTTGCACAACACTACAAAACACACACAAAAAAAAATGCACACATATGTGTGCAGTTATGTGAAAGGGTTTTCTGTGTGCACAAGCCTAGTCCATGCAAAAGCACTAAATAGAGGAATTAATTCACCCAACTCATTTGAATGCTATAATTTTTCTCCCACATAGGGACCTTCCAATTCACTTTGGGTAAATATCAAGTGATTATTTTCAGAAAATAGTCATCAAAATTAGTATCTCTTGAGATGCAAGCCACAGGCAGTGAACACTGGGAATAATTATATTAATTTAGATTTTTTTGGACAGTTCAGAAGGCTATCTTTAAATTATAATGATTTTCACAAAATTTGTCTTGATTTTTTTATGGTAAACTTTTAATAATGGTAAACCTTTTGAGCCTCCTGACTTTAGTTAGACAAGCAATGTTTAAGAAAGAGAGTGCGAAAGAAAAAAAAAAAGGAAAAAAAAAAGAGAAAGTTCATGATTTCTCTAAGACTTGCCTCTGACAAACTCCATGCCTTTTGATGGTTTTGGAGCTGGCAGGTTAGTCTGGTCAAATAGGTCGCTGCTGATATCCCAGTTTATACAGTGGCAGTTCTGGTGAGCTTTCACTGTGCTTCATGGTGGTTTTGTTACAAGGGATTGAGCGTCTTTTGAGCTGCACTGTTTGACAGGCCAAAGAAACATGTTCCAGCAGGACTGAAATTCTAAAAGTAAAGTCTTACAAGTATGTTACTTCTTTCTTTGAAAGTGAGAAAAAAAACCTATATGCCTATTTTAGTTGAAAAAAGGAGAAAGTAAAGAAAGAACTGAAAGAAGAAGAAAAGGGACAGAATTATTAAATATAGTTGAAAAAAAAACTTGCCTCAGATGTCACCAGCTTTTTTCATAATGTCAATACCACAATTCTCACAGAATCCATATTCATTAATGTGAGATTACTATTCATTTCAGCTCTATCACTCTGCCTGATGCTGGGTAGCATTGTACTCTACAAGTCATCCATTTGAAATCAGTGAAACTCCATGAAGAATATATTAGAACTCACTGTCAGCAGAGCTATTAGTCTTGCTTATTAGTCTAGCTATTAGAGCTATTGAAAAATGCTACATGTATCCGTGTCCTATAGTCACACAAACACAGAGACATTGAAGAGAAGGAGTATTTGTGACTTAGCTTTGCTTTGGAAACAGAAATGAGGATTGAGCACTAGGATGGACCTTTAGAGAAGAGTTCACTATATAATCCTTTTGCATCTCCAGGAGGGCTTCGAAATCCTTAAAAATGCTTTGTTTGTTTGCTTGTTTGTTTTCCTACCACAAGCATGTTAATTAGCAGGGTTAAATGATTTTAGTCAGTAGGTTTGGCCATGAGCTATTCTAGGAAAGATCAGGTACTAGTGGTAGAATGAGCTAAAAATACTTATTTATTATCTCCATGCCCTTTAATTTAATAACTCAAGAACAGCTCTGAGTTGACGATGGAGAGGGACCAAGGATCCATCTAGCCTAACATCCTGTCTCAAACAGCAAGCAGCATTGCTAGGGATGAATACAAACACAACAAACATATGCGGTAACTCATCTCCTCTGCAATACTCTCCCAACACCTGTTTCCATCTCAGAGGATTTCTTCAGCCCACGTATGCTACTGGCACCCACAACACTGTGGATGACGAGCCCCACAGGTATGTTACCCATTGCAGGAAGAACCACTTCCTTGCTGTTGGTTTCGAGCCTGGCTCCCATTAGCTTCATATGACAGTACATCATGTAACTTAGTGCTACATAGTCTCAGCCTGCTACCCATCAATCACCACACACTTCACATTTCAGGTACTTAGAGACTGCAAAGGAAAACAGAATTTAAGCAGTGTCTGGGGTTTTAGTGAGGAAGGGGAAGGAGGAGGTCGCACTTAAGTAGCATGGTATAAAACCCCTCTGTCTCTGTGTTGGTAGTAAAATCTTTGAGTAGTACTATAAAATATCATTTCTTCTGTCATTCAGTGATATGGCCATCTATATAAGGAAACTTTAAAACTTCCATAATATTCACTGAACTTTGTTATCAAAAAACTTCCCCATTGCTTGGTGAAGACAAGATACTGAGTGGGATGGATCCATGACTCAGAATTGTTTTTAAGCCCCTGGAAGGGGCAGCATCTCGTGTTGTCCTACATGACACAAGGCATAGAATTTGTTCCCTACTTTGAGAAAAATGACCTGTTTTATGCTCATATGCTGGACCATTCCTCCATGGCAATTCTGTTGCCTCTGGGGTGATCTTCATTTCTCTAATGCAATGGTTATAAGACAGGACTGTTTTAAATATCATCCCAAGAACTCTCAAATAATAACTTAGCAAATACTGTATGTGATTATGGCACCAAGTGGGAACATGTTGCATTTCAAAACAGAAGACTCTTGTTACTACACTGTCTAACAATCAGCATCAGATCCTCCGTGTGCTGCTCCAAGAGCCTATGAGCATTCTGACTTTACCTGTTCAACAAACCTTGCAAAAAAGATTTGTTTCCATTACATTTATGGCCTATTAGTCCAATGTTTATCCATTTTTGGACTGAATCCTTGACTGTGTCTTTTACCCAGGGATTAACACATGCTGGAAAATAAAGATGCTTCTCTGAAAGTATCATAATTTTCAATGAGGGATACTTTTTTTCTACAACAAGGGAAGCTCTATGGGTGGAACACTTCTCTGTTTTGGGGTTTTAGGGTCAATTCACATGGCTGAGCATGGTGCTGTGCAATTGTGTTAGCGCAAGCATATGGCAGTGTTGTGTAAGTTCTGAATGAGGTCCCAGAAACACACAGCAAAATAAGATGACACGTGCTAGACTTACCTTCAAAGTTATCTGTAATATGCCTAGAAATGATGGTTAATTATTCCCTAAAAATGCCATGGAGGAGCCCTATGTTAGGTTGTCCATTTTAGATAACAGTTAGCTGGTCACATAGAAAGCAATGGTATCTTCAGTGAAAGTGTTCCTGAAATAATCACACGAAGACACCAAAGTGCTTATCAGTAACACATACATTTTCTGCTCTAGATAAATGAAATTAGCCAGTCTTAAAATAGATATGAGCCACATCAGAAAGGAAGATAGAATGTAATCAGAAATACATGAATGATAACTGGAAGTGCCTAAGACTATTTTATTAAATTCTTGACAGACAAAGGAGGACAATTAAAAAAATAAATAAAATGTCCTAATTTAGAGAGAATTATCAAGGGCTATGAAATTGGACAAAATGTAATAAAATAAAATAAAAAAACACTATTAATAAATACAAATCAGAAGACTGGATATGCTGAAAATGGGTAAAAGATTCAAAATACTCCTAGAAAAAAAAAGATAGTCAAAACAGATAATAGCAAGAGATGGAAGGGCTTTTTTTTTTAGAAACAGAATAATCCTCAGTGGAGCTGTTTAATTATCAAAACATGTAGAATCCTCATTAATAACAGTAGGAATTCTGGAAAAGCCGAGGTGTTCGACAAGTAAATTTCTTCTCTCATTGGGAAAAGCCTGATGATATTTGAATGGTGATTTTGATTTTAACCATGAGCAAGGAAACATGTGAGTAGTTACAAAAATGTTTAGGATTAGCAATTCTGGATAATTTGCATAAAAGAACTTTCAAATAAATATTACAAAGTGGAGCTATCTGGAAAATTTCTGGTCATTATCAGTATATCTTTGGACACTATGAGAGTCTCAAAAGACATGAGCCTTGTTAAAATATTTAACTGGCATAACCTAGGTAATTATAGGGCAGTCAGACTGACAGAAGCAGGCAAAATAATGTAATGCATAATATGGGATTTGATTAATAAAGAATTAAAGACATAGAATGCAATTAATGCCAATCAACAAGGAATTATAAAAGCAACTCTTGTCAAATCAACTTGCAATTTCTGTCTGAAAGATTTTAAGTTTAGCTAATAAATGCAACAGAATTAAATTTTCTGCCAGTGTCTGACTTAGTAACACAGGACATTCTGACTAAATTAAAGAAATTTAAAATGGACATCGTACTCCACAAATGATAAAAAACGTATGCTTTGCTACATTTTAAGACTTAGCACATAATAATTATTAAGTAACTATTTTCCTAGTTCTATATTTACACTTTAGAGAATTTTTTTAAGTGATATAAATTAAAGCACAGGATCACTACTGATAAAGATGACATAGCATGAATAATAAACCAACACCGCCATTGAATTATTTTGTTTCTAACAAAACAGAGGGCAAAGAACATGGTTTTTATTGACTATGAGTAAGCAATCTAAGAAATACACTCAGAACCAAAGAATGTAAGAAATAATTCCATCCAGAACTTGGTTTGATTGCACTTAGATTGTGAAGTCCTGGAGTGTCTCTGAATTCTCAAGTGCAGGTGCCACCCCTGTCATATCCTGGCTCTGCATGATGCTGCATGCGCATCAGCCATTTCCCATGTCCCTGTCCCCATGCAGGTGAAATCTAAGCATACAATCTTGTTATTCAAAGACCAGGATCCATGGTGTCTCCTGGTGTTCTCTTGCAGGTAAGCTTAGAAGAGACCTTTGGAAAGGAATTGCTGATGCTACCACTGCAATTGCAATGTTAGAGTTAAAAAGGTGATCCCTGGGTGTATAATTACAGAAGGTGAAGTTGCAGCAGGGATGTCATATTGCATCTGTATTTGGCAGCAATGCAAAGTCTATTGGAATGCTAACTCTTTTCTTACGAGCACATTTCAAGGATGTTATAGATTGGAAAGGTCTCATAGGAAAGCTTTAAGGACATACAAAAATTGGCAACATGTCTCACTGTAAAAGGCAAAAGATCATCAGTCTGACTTGAAAAACCTGAAGGATAAAGCATTACTGGATCATATTCTATATATCTTATTACATTTCTGTCATCCATGTAGAACAGAAGTTTCAAAACAAATCTCCTAAACATATAAAACCAATTTATAATGAGATTAATATGTAAATGTTGAAGCTAGATGTGTTTAACTCATTTTTGAAACACACTCTTTAGCTGGAGGAATTAATTCAGGGATTCTTTTTCACAGAGAATGTCATACTATTATAGAAAATGTCATACAATTGCCATTTGGCATTGTGGCCAATTAAATTAATATTTGGGTATGACAGAGCTTTAAACCAGTTTTTAAACAACCATTTATAGATGAGTCCAAGAGGACTAGCCTTCTCTTTCTTTCTCAGCCCTCTTCCTTACATATGCTGTCATATGTTGAAGGAATACTCATTTACCTTTACATTCCCCCCCAATGTTGCATGCAGCCTTGTGATAAGATTGCTTAAATTTAACAGATGACCAGTACTTTAAAGCAAAGTATTAAAAAAAAGAAATATTAGACCAACTCCATTCTCAAATGTATCTATATGTCCTTATTAAATTTAGTAAGACAACAAGTATGAGATCAGAATTTCACCCCACACTTATCAAATATAAATGTTACCTCCTAGTCCCTAACCAGGTAGAAATAATTTCACAGATATCATCACAACCTATCAGCACACCCATATAAACTAACTTGAATATGCAGATAAACCAGATATCATTCATGCTATCAGATAAGAATAAATCCTTATAATGCCATTTTCTGAAAAAACATGAGGATGCAGACAAATTATCTACTTCACTGATAGTACTATAGCCCATAGTACTAAGTAAAATTTAGTCATATTTTCTTTTAAAAAACTTTTAGAATATGGACATCTTTAAATTAATATGTATTATGATTTACTCATGTTCTACAACTCTATTGCATTAGCAAAAACAAATATGACAAGACTGTTTTGATGTGAGAATGAGAGACAAATTATCATCTACATAGCATATTCCCTGCAAAGGCAGGAATGAGATGATTGTTTCTTTTTTGTTAATTGTTCAATTTGAGAGAAGCAGTAACAGATCATGGATAGAATAATCACAGTGAAATAATTAAAATGTTTTGAATAAGGAGGTGAAATGAAAGACTTTTCCAAAACTCTGAAAGAAAACGTTGGCTTAAAGTATTTTTCTGAAAAAAAATGAAACAACGACAACAAACAGATTTAATATTTTTAGCATATTCACGCTATGATAATATTGACTCCATAACCAAGATATAGAAGCTTGAACAAAATGGAAGGCTGAGGGAAAAAAAGAAAGTGAAAACTCACCTTGACAAAAAAGATTAAACAAACTTTACAGGACCACTGATTTACCACTATCCATCCATCTTCAACAGGGACTGTGGCTTATAACTCCAGCTTTTATATACTTAAAGAGCAAAGGTTACATTCGTATTAAATGACAATAAAACCATAGCTAGATAGGTTATTTTTGAGCATATGTATATATATGTAAGAGTTAAATTATAGTATCCAAAGAAATAGACATATCTATAAACCACATCATATATTGTAGAAGAGACCTAAATTCCATCCTAAACTAAAGAGAAGAAATCCTTAATTTGGGCATTCTCTTTCCCACTCTAATCTTCCCCATACATGAAAAGAAACATCTTTTTTCCTTGTTAAGCTTCCACTTAAGTCCCGGTTCACCTAAATAGCGGTTTATTCAAAATGAAAATGGAGAAGTGTTTAATGGTATTGGACCAAATTGTTTCACCCTTAGGTAAGACATTCTCTGCATCTCAGTTACCCACCAATTTCACCCACCAATATCACCGGTCAAGCAGCATGTAAACATTCAGAGCAAAAGAACACAGCCAAATTATTTACACTATTAGCAGTCAAGTTTTTGGATGCTATAGTGATTCTGCCCATACACCACCGAGCAATGCTTGCAGATAGATGCACTGCATTAACTTTTAACAGATGGTAGATAAATGTAAGCTATTGTGCATAACATTGTGCTGCAGTGACACCTTTTAAGCTGAATGTTCCCAATAACAACAACAACAAAAAAAAAGTAAGAACAAAGTAACCTGAACTATACTGCTGAGTCCCATTAAATAAATATGTATTGTATTCTGTGAATTGTTTTTCAAATGAAGAATTACAATGGTGCTTATTTATTTATTTCAAAGTCTTTGAGACAGGAATATCCTGTGGGAAGTCAGGGTAAGAGGAACAGGAAAGAACACGGAGGCTCTCAAAAGCTAAAACAAGCTTTGGAGCAAAGCTACCTTTATGGCTGAATTTTCTCCTTTCAGCTATTTGATTTCATTCTTTTTCCTATCAGGAGTGGGAAAAGGGGAGATTTTTAACTGCTCCGTTAGTTAGAGCACATTTTCCTAAGAGACTTGAACATGAAGGAAAAAAAGCAGTTTAAACAGGCCACCACTGCTGTTGTTGTATATAAAATACATAATCATAAGAATAATATTTAAAATATCTAATTACAAGTGGAAGAGATTGCCTCTATGTTTACACAAGCATTTGGAAGTGAAGCAAGAATGGTTGATAGGGGAAATGCATTTTTGTTTGTTTAAATGTGGACATTTTTTCCCATAATACCTATCTCCTCAAACTTATCATGAAAGCTGTAAATACAGAAATTATTTAGCGTTTCAAAGTTTTCCATATGTTTTCCCCCATAAGCTGGGAAAAGATCACAATACTTGAAGTTCAATATTTTATTTTAAAGTTGAAATATTTTTAGGGAAGTATTCATTGCAGCCTGATTTACTCAAAGTCCAGGCAATGCCAGGTTTAAACTCAATTACTCAAAAGTATTGTTGATATCCAGACCAGGGAGAAAAGCTTGCTGCCTGGCCCATGTGCTAGGACTGCCTTGCATCCATACTGTCTTTGTCTTTTCATTCACTCTACAGTGGATCTTGGGGACAAAGTAGTGCGAGTTTGTGGCAAAAAAGAAAACAGTGGCCAGGGTGAAAAGTGAAAGAAATGGCATCAGACACCACAGTAATGAGTTGCATGATCTAGGTGTACATAGGAATTGTATTTCACCAGTAAAAATTCAATCACTTTCCTGCTGGTATGGGGAAATAGATAATAGCCTTATATTAGGAAAAAGGAAAAAAAAAAGACATATCATATACACAGTGTGACGAAAGGCACGCATTTTAAAAGTAATCCAAAATGAATAAGATCAAGGAACTGTCATCTATATTGTGAGAGAAGCGCCATAAAACATCACTTTTATTTCTCCACTTAGAATACAGTTCTACAGCATGGGTTAAAACTGTAATGCTCTCTAAGAAGTAAACATTCAAGCCAGTTAGTACATTAAGCAATTTTACTCTATAGCATGTAACTGTAGGCAAAGGATCTGAGAAAGCAGGGAAAGGAAGAATACTTCAAAAATCACATTTTATTCTCACATGTATCATATCTTCAAGTTGGACAACAAAAGCACCCAGCAATCATAATTCCTTGAGCTTGGAAATACACATTAAACTGTATATAGCTTACAGTGTTGGCCTGATTTTGCCAATCAAATTTTAAATTTGACTCTGGGTGCTTGCTCTTCTAGTACATTATTATCAGACGTACATTCCCAGTGTTCTTTTATTGAAGGAAATATGACAACTTCTCTTCTAGAAAATAGTATGAAGTTTGAATTAACCTCAAGTTATGTGACCTGAGGTTTGTTTCAGCAGTGCAGAATCCCCACACAATCATGAAAGCAAGTCATTTAGAAGTGTGCTAAACTAAATAGAGGCAAGAAAGAAAGAGAATTGAGCTGACTTTGCAGTTAATTGGCCTATTGGACTCACTGTTGGCAGTCCCAGAAATAGAGGAACATTAGTGATGAAAGCAGTTTTATGAAATGGGGAATGGAGGAAATAGAAGTTGGTAATTGTTAACATGTTAAAAAAATGCATGTAACTGCATATATGCTCATCCCTGTTAAAACCCAGTTTTGCCAGGGCTGGGCTTCTTTTATCACTTTCCTCATTTCTTCATTTACAGAAGGATAAATGAATATGACAAAAAGAAAACAGTAGAATTTTCTACTCTACCTTCTTGTTGGTATAAATGCCTTATTACATCCCTTGTGTTCAATAGAATAACACGCATGAGAACAAACTCATCCAGCAAAGGAAGAAAGGCTACGGGCATGGATGATATAAGTGGAAGGGAAACATTACGAGAAGAATATGACACATAGGAGTTTTTATGTCTGGGGAGAGCACCTCCAGAGAGCCATAAGAGTGTCCTGCAATCAGTTTCCCTCAGAGGGAGACATCAGGTACATCAGGTAAAGCAGAGTTTTGTGTTATGACTACAGTTCTTCTGACTAATATTCTAGTGTGCTTTGTAGAAGGCAATTTTGCTTTCCTTTTGTCTAAATAACTTTTCCTGTATTTTATTATCCTTTTCACATTAGGGAAATTAGCTTAGTAGCTTTGTCATTTATTATATTTTGCACAGCAATGATCAATAATCTCTTTAAAGCATAATTTTGAAAAATGCATATTAAAAGGAAAATAAAAGATGCTGTGTTTTGGTCGCAGCTCAGCAACGTCTGATCAGGCCAGATAGCAGTCTGTGAATGGCTGTCAGATTGCAGATATCTGAGGTTTCCAAGCAAAACTGTGATCAGCATGCAGCTCCATTAATCTATCCCTTTCCATTCTTTTCATATGTCACAGAGTAATGCTAATGAACCAGGCAGTGCATATTTGTAGCCTGCACAATAGACATATACAATTTATCATTTTCTGTTTAATTAAAGAATAACAATAAAAATAAAATTATCCATAACGATCCTGAGTCTACTGAAGGACTCAATATTTACATATAGCTACGTGGCTGTGAGGCCCGGCAGTGACCTGTGCTGATGAGCACCAGACGGCCAGCGCAGACCTGGTGCAAGACGAGGAAAGTTCTCAGTGCTGCCGGTACAAATTTGAGCTGTGACTGTAAAACTGCAAAGATATAAGTATGGCTTATAGGTTGAGCCCTGGAAGAGGCCAAAAGGAAAAGGAAATAGTCAAAAGGGGATTTTTTTTTTTTTTTTTTTTAGAGCACTGCTTCCTCAGTCCACACACAGACAAACTCACTGGTGGACAGGATGACTAGGAAACAAATTAACCACTAGACAAAAAAGATCCTACCACATAATTAGCAACCAGTCTAATTGCAGGCACTAACTTGCTCTTTCTGGCAGCACCCTGCAGTCATGGTTTTAATTGGGCTTGCCTGCATCTCCCATGCCAGGCAGGCACAAGGTATGGAGCGGAGCATTGCGCTGTGGGTGCTCACAAACAACCAGGGCTACATTGTCTACTTTGGCTCTTCTTGGAGACATAACGCTTTATCTTTCCTCTGGAGATGCTACTATAGGAGCTGCGAAAGTTTTAACTGCCTCTCCTCCCAGGCTTAGCCTTGTGCCAAGCAACAAGAATATAAATTTGTGCTGCATGCGAATATGCAGGCACAGCAGCCGGACTTAAGTGGAAAGAAGCCCCAGGAAGTCTAGCTTCTACTTTAACTCTGGCTAACTTTTAAAAAGCTTGCTTTTTATTGACATAGAAAATGGAAAGGAAGTGATGGAATGAGCTGAGGAAGCTGGGGAAGGGAGCATTACTTCTCTGGACATCCCAACCTTACAGTCTGCATTTACACTGAGGAGCTGTGATGCGCTGCTTTGGGAAGGGAGCACTTCTCCGCTGCAGCTTTCACTAGAGTCATGCATTGGTGACTATTCCTTCCGAATCCTGACAGGGGGTGGTCTCAAACTTTGAAGAGAAGCCTAACACAAAAGAGCCTCAAGAGTGCCAAAATTTCTTTATGCCTCAGTTTGCTTATCTGTAAAGCATTACATGTGTTATGTAACCAGGTATTCCCTCATACTTTGGTATTTGCCTAGTGGAGTGCCATACACATTTTGAATTAAAACAAAATGCAATCAAAAAACAAACAAACAAACAAAAAAGTGCAAAGGATTTGAATTCATCAGCCTCTATACTCTCAAATTTCCTTTTCTTTTACTTCCCCTTTCCCCAAGGACTTGGTGGTAGCTGGGAGGGAAGGGAGAATCTCTCTGAGATCCCAGACTGCATTTCTTGGCAATTGCCTCTCTAAATTTATATTCTGGCAGACTCAAGGCCTCCAAGTTGTTTTATGAAAGCTGAGAGAAAACCGGCAGCTTTGGTTGCTTTATGAAGATGAGAGAAAAATCCCCACTGTGGGTTACAGCACTAGCCTAGAAAACAGCCTTGGTTATGGATCTCCCCTGAACACCCTGTGCTTGTTCTACACAAATTTTCTGTTTAGGACAGAGCACATGTCTCATCCTATATCTCAGATTACACATTTCAAAGGCAAAATTTTTCATCAAATATCCACAGTTAAACCAGCTGGTGAGCATACTGTAGATACATGCCCTCTCCTCAGTTCTATAGGTGAAGAAAAAGCCAGTTTTCAAGCATACCAACCTGCAACTGGCACTAGTCTGCTACAAAAATAGCTCATTTCCTCCATTTTAAATAAAACTGTATTTTTTCATGAGATTTTAACTGAAATCTCATTAATTTACTTTTTTTTTTTTTTTTTTTTTTTGCAAAGCATTTGGAAGTGTTCCTGATTTCTACTCTTTGTTTTTATGTAAATATTCAATAATTTGTACATGAGAGTCATCTGCAAGTTAGTTGTCTAACTTTAGTTCATCATCTAGACTTGCTTATAGTCAGTGAAGGGAGAGAGAGACACATCCCATCCCAGACTCATTCTACCTTCTTGAGATGCCTACATTAGGATGGAAAAAACACCTTCTAACGAGGTTTCCTCTCTCCATGAACTATGCAGAGTGTAAATGCCAGACTTGGACTACATTCCTTGCCTAAAGTAAATGAAATCAGTCTGTGATTCATGTCCTTAATGCAATCAGCTTCCAAAGTCTGCATGCTCTTCTTTACTGTTGGTGTTTCTGGTAACTGATCTCCTGAGGTTACCAAAGGACACAATGTCTATATATGTGGATTTTCTCTGTATAAAAACAAAGACATGAGGTAGTAGAGCCAGAGCTCATGAATGGTAGAATCTTGTGCAGCATTTAATGTAACTGAGTCTAAGGCACGCATCCCAACCCAGAGCTGGAAGGCAATATTGAACATACTGCATATGGGAGCAGAATTAAAAGCAAGTAATGAAAGAAAAAGCTAAATAACAGGAGATGAACAGCAAGCTTCCAGCAATAACCAGTCCTCCATAATCAGAGCAGTAAAATCCTAGGAATCTGTGACCAATTCATATCCCAAACTATCATAACCCAAATATTCAGAAGGATCAAATAACATAACTCATTTTGGAGAGTCAGAGTAAACTTCCCCTCTTTTGCCATACTCAGTGTCTAGCCTGTCTAGGAAAGGCAGTATGAGCACATGGTTTTACAACAATACTGAATCTACTCATAAAGTAATAAAGACTTTCCGATAATTAGAGAAAGTATTACAAGATATTACTCATATTTAGAGGGACTATTTGATCATTTTCCATCTCCCTCTGTCATCCTTACCTTTTCAATAATAGCATGGTGATGACATCTGTAAACATGGAGAGGGAGATCTACAATAACTGTAAGACGATTAATGACTGGAAAACACTGTATTTGCCAGAGAACAAGATCTGAGCTCTTATAAAAGAAGCTAGATCTGTCAGAGTTTAATAACTAATGGCAAAGTTGTCCCTATTTCTTCGCCAAATATTCTTCACCCATATTCTTCTACCAAACCTTTCCATCCCTGCACAGGACCTAAGGAATTGGTCGTGAAGCAGCATATCAGCAAATGCTGCTCACAGTCTATCAGTTTACTCTATGGATGAAGATAACTTTATGTTAAGGACATCAGCCTGAGGGAAGTTTTCCCACCCTGAATCTGGAGCAAGGCATAGAGGCTTCAACTGCTGCAGCTCATCTACCAAAGCTCATACACAAGTCTCCATAGGTGCACTCGGTTTTTGTCAGACTGCTTGAATACAAGAGACTGGCAATGACCATTCATCATCTCATTATGACAAACAAAAGTTTGAATTTATAAAGGAAAATTCTCATTAGAATAATTTTAAAACCATATTGCATACTGCTCTGGAATTTCTCTGCAATCCAAGTGACTAAAGTTACCTGAAAACTCCCATAAAAATAAATACATAAATAAATGAAAGGAAGTTTCAGCCAGAGAGCACTCAGCTGTTCTGTGAAGACGACTGCTTATTCTAGCCAGGATGGGACAGAATAAGATATAATCTCTAAACTCTTGAGATCCTCTGAGGACTCACTCCTGAATCTTCCCAAATCTTTAGAAATCTTCCTGAATTACACTCAACTGACCACATAGACCTATGCACTTTACCACAGTCTCCACCAGACATTTGGATAAAATACTTTGCTTCAGAAAGTGCAAAGCAGTTTGGAAGGTTTACACCTGCACAAAACCAGAACGTTCTTACTGCATTCAGACTTGTGCTTTCCACACCTATACATGAGCAAGGGACTGCTAGTGGGAGCAGGGAGAGGAGATAAGTTTCTGTCCTCAGAATCCTCTCACTCTGCCAGTTTATTCAGCAGAAGTGTACAAGAGCAATATAAAACAATATGGCTCTGTCATTATCAGCTTTTGCCAAATATCTTGCCACTAAAACAATGCACTAGCATGCCAGTAAGAATGTCTCTACACACTGTATCTTTATTCTCTGGTAGAAACTTTTATAATTAGCATAGTATTCCCTTACAATAACTAAAGAAGTAAATTTTATTATATTTGGAAAGAAAGGAAGCGTTTCAGATTTTATTCTCTTGTATGGGTTATTATTTTTAATTCTTTAATGCAAAACTATGTGCTTTGTATTTATATATTGCTTATATATATGCATATATATGCACAAAGATTTCCGCCAAGCATAATCGTAGCAAACTAGCAAAACATACAAAGAAATTGCAATTTAAATAGTCAATACCATGCTTGCAGTTTTTTCCCTTTCATAGTTTCTAAACTCCAGGAACATTTGCAAGCTGAAGCAATATCTTTCTCCAGAATGCTGGTGCTCATATTACATAAACAGTACTTGGCTGCTTTCTTCCACAGGAGCATCTGCTCAGCTGACAGTCCCTAGTGTACCAGCTTTGTTTTGTCCAAGGCACCAGTCATGAGTAATGGATCTGGCTAATCCTGATAATGTATGATGTAATTGTCAAAGGGGTTTAATTATCAGAACATTACATGTGGGATTATTTTGTAGAACAGTTTTTTAGTTCACTTCTAACAGACAGTTCTGAATTTGCAAGAACTACAGTAAATTATAGCTATCCAGTCAGACATCATATTAACACATCTTCCCTATCATGTTTAGCAGTACAGAGATAGAGTGCAGAAACTCAGCCGTTACTTGCAATAATAAATGATCTATATCCTTCCATAAAACAATCGTTGGAACACTTTGAGATCTAACATAAATCCAACTCTTCTAACAGTTAAAATAAATATATTTGCAAGATTTCAAAACCACTAGGCAATCAAGCAAGCAGTAAAAGTTTACTGTAAGTGAAAGTGTTGATTAGTCAATGCTAGCCCTATACCATTGTTCTTAGGTTCTTCTCAAATTCTATTTCTGCTTGTCATAGGAGAGCCTCAGACTGAGACAGGGAAATTGTTCTTGTCTGCCTGGCAATAGCACGGGAAGGGTCCAGGACCATTGTGAGCTGTTGTGGGATGCAGTGATGACAGTTTGGCGTCCATGAGAGAGAAGCAGAGGAAATATCAGCTTCTTGAATATTCTCATACACAAACCATTAGAGTGCTAGGTAGAAAGAGTATTTAGTGGGGAGAGCTGGTAGTGCTGAGTACTGGGGCCTGATGGGACCACAAAACTCCAAATTATGAAACAGGTAAAACATGCTCCTACATACACTTTTTGTTCTCTTGCTCCCCTAGC
Source organism: Tinamus guttatus (assembly GCF_000705375.1). The sequence goes on from NW_010585690.1 coordinate 62,245, forward strand.
CTTGTGAAAAAGCAGTAATGGCGAATGCTGAATACTCCCTCTGTTCTCACTGCCAAGGTGAAGAAGACATAAGTCCTCAGCACCCTCCTCCGTGTCACAGGGAGGAGCGCAGGGTGCAGCAGGATGCCTGTGACAAAACAGCCAGAGATGCTGACCTGGGTGTCTGCTCCCTAGGTACTAGGTCCAGCTTTTCAGTTGACTCTTCCTATCACATCAAATGAGCATCTATATCTCATATTTTAAGAGAAAAATAAAAGTTTTTCTGGGAATATTTTGGTAGTCAAAGGAATCCAGCAATCTCAATTATCATGGGCGCCCCCGATTGCGAATGATTTTCACGCACCTATGAAACATATAGTAATAGGGGCTTCGTGCTGAAAAGATCCATCCCTTCCAAAAAAAATTTATCTCCAGACACACTAAGATACTCAGACCTTATGTACATGTTTAGGTGATTTCTGATGCCGAGTTACATATCTGTATTGTGGGAGTCATTTCTGATAGAGCAGATCTCATGCCCACATGATGCTTTTCTGCTTGATGGGGGGTTGCCATTGCCATCAATAGGTATTTACTGGTGAAAACGCAGTAGTGTTTATTGTTTTTCTCCATCTCTTATGCCTGTTAGATCCCTCTGACTGTGAACTTTTTCTGACTTTTAGACTCCCCTTGCATGTGTCTTGATGTGTTATGCTTGCAACAAATTTACAGAGAGATGAAACTTATACCCTGTTAAGAGAGAAGAAATAGGAGAATAAGGATGCCATGATATTTCATCTTATTTTATTTTCCTGTTTATGAGCCCATCACGGTAGATATTGTGCATAAAATGTCCATAACGCTAAAATTTTTGAAAATACTCACTCTTACTTAAATAGAGTTGGGACTTCATTGTATATATCATATACAGCTGTGTAACTCAGAGCTTAATGATCCCTGAATTATTCCTTGCGCATTAATGCAAATGTAACTTCCACAGATACTTGGATAAAGGAAGATAAAATAAATACAGTTAATTATTGAGGGTTTCCTCTTTTTTATATCAGCAAACCATGATGAATTTCTTCTAAATGTGATAGTAATAGTGTTAGGTAACTGCTGCACTTGGTTAGGAGAAATGTTATTTGATCACCTACTGTCTTGAATGAACTTCAGTGCAGTGGTCTGGTCCTCTCACCTTTGTGAGCAATGGTTTTCAACTCTCCTAAGCTGTTCATCTCTTAGTCATTTATTCTTACTTTTGCTTATGGAGTTCTTTGATCACAACATTATATGGCATTAGTTTTCCTGCCAGTCCCCTGAATATACATAGAAATCAGTTTGATCTTCTGGCAGAGACTTATAGATCAATTCATTGCATCACATAGCAATAACCTAAGGCTATAGTTTATAAAGATTTTTTAAACAGCATAATTTCACCATATTTAATACTGCTGACATGATTTTCAGCTGCCTCAGGGACTGGCAGTCTAATTTAATAGCACCTACTGAGTCAAAGCATTCAGCTATTAAGAGCTGGTTCCAACATCTGATTCTCTTTTGGCACTTTAAGTCCAGTTCTCTTTAGGGCTACTGCTTCTCTGTACAAACTCATGATTCTGAATCTTTCAGAGTTTTCTGTATGTCTCACTGTGGTTAGGGTTCTTGCTAGAGAAGATTTATAAGAATACTTGAGATATTTGGTTTAAATCCAGATTCCTCTCCTGCCCTAAAAATAATCAATGAAGCACAAATAAATATTTTCAAATGGCAGCCAAGAAAATGAAAAATATTTAGCATTCCTTGGACTTATTTTAATATTCACATTTTTCTAAAATATTTTAAAAGGAGTACTGGCATCAAATCAAGATGAAGTAAAACTTTATGGATTCAGTGGACAGACAACAAATCAGGTATTTTCATAGCGATGAATATGAGCTTCTATACAGAATTTGTTAACAGCCTAGTACTTCAAGCTTAAAAATTATAAAAAGATTAAGGAGTCAAAATTAGAGGACTGTCATAATTCATACCAAAGAATGTAAATGTTCACAACCATCTCAATGATGGCTATTCACAATTTGCCTTCACACTCCCTGTTTCCAAGTGGAAACTCTAAATCAGAGCTCTAGCTTTTTCCTAAAATCTGTCAGCTCTTTTTTTCAGTCACTGGCAACAATAACAGTATCCTAAGGCTATCACATAGACAAAAGACTGAAAGTGATCTATAGGACCGAGTGCAGTCCCCTGCTGTCGCATTACTTCGTGCTCTCATAAACTAAGGGAATTCAGTTATAAAAGCATTATAAAAGCATTAGGTGCTTCTTTCTCCTCCCATGACCGGAACTGAAATGGCCCAGCACACGACTGTTGGAATAGATTTCAAGTAGATTTTATTCATGTTTAAGTCATACCCACTGCTCTTGTGCCAGAAGTGTCCGTTAGCTTCTCCAATTTCCTCTATCACTGCTTAGTCTTCTATAACAGAGCTGGAGAGTATATTTGGCCATTATCTATAAATAAATAGAGTCTGGGATGGAAGCAAAAAATCTGAACATTTGTTCTTACCAAATAACCCATTTGCCAAATTCAGCATGCTCTTCTGTCTGGGATCTTATATCCAAGCCATGTCCATATCTTCTTGCCCATTGATGTCTAAAGCACAGCACCTTCTGCCCATACATACAGTGAGACCTTTCACAGGCAAGCTTTTGCAAATCCGATCTCACAGCATCTCTTAATGATTTCAGTTATGCTGTGTTCATATCCAAAAGAATCTTTTCCTTGACTCCCTCACCCAGTTGTTACATTTTCGACCTAGTACCTTTTTTTCCCTTCTGTGCTGTGTGTCGTTTAGGAAGATACTCCTATAAACATCCCCTAAGCAATGACACTGTTCTTCTCAGATTCCTCTGAAAATATTTTTTCTGTGACACTTACCAGACATAACACTGGTGATATATGGGTTACAGCCACAAGCCCCTGTCTATCCACTTGACCAGTATGGCCACACTGTTTCTTAGTATTTCGCACTAGTGATTCATTTTATTCTTACTGAATTGGAAACTCAATGGGATATAATCTGTCTTTTAGGTGTGTTGTAAAGCACCTAAGTTTTTGTGCCATGAGCATTTTTCCTAGAAACAGGCACATTGTAACATAAAAAATAGCAATATTACCTGCATTTTTAACTAACTCTTACATCTCTTTAAAAACAGGCAAAACATCTCTTCACCCAGATCCACTAATTTCTTGATATAACTTGCCTACTAAGAATTACTTGTGTTGGAGAGGGATTCTGTTTAGCAGTAAAACAAGGAGAGTGATGTTAATCAACCTTTTGACATTTCGAGAAGCATTTACAATCAGCTGCTTATAAAGTCAAATTCTCATGTAAGATTAATTTATCCCATTGGAGTATTGCCCATGAAAAGAGGGAAATTCTTTCTCATGTCTTCTCAATTCTCAACTAACTTGGTAGGGCATATTCTTTGAAATCTGTTTAGTAGTTTAAATAGATTCTTCTCCTGTCATGTCTCCTCTGAAGTATATTTTTGAGATTCTATCCTTCATTATTTCTACAAAACTTTTTCTCTAGAAAATTGCATTAGAAAATGAAAAATCACTCATCTGGCAGATAGAGCTATGGAAGAAAAAAGCAGGATTAAACAGATAATCAAATTCTGTAAAAAGTTCCAGTCAAATACCCTTTTCCTCTGCCCCCAATTCCCCTTGCTCTCATCCTAGCAATAGAATAAAGCAAGAGAGAAATAAGTTGAAAGGTTTTTCTCTCCTAAGTTTTTACAAAAAGCTTTTAAAAAAGAAACTTTACAACTGTCAACTGACAGAAGAATTCTCTTTATTTACTATACACAGTGAAATGTAAATAGATTATCATACTGAATCCTGCTGGTTTCCTTATGTAACCCCCTTATGCACTGTGAAGAGTAGGAAAGTTTCTTAGGAGCATAGGAAAGTTTCTTAGGAGCATAGGAGAGGCTAACGTTCTAAGATCACATCAAAATCAGACTATGGTATTACACATGTCCATATTTGAAAAGCAGCTGTTTTAAAGATGAGGTGTGTATGTTTCTCTAATTCAGAAGTGACTCTTTCTAGATATGAGATATACCTACCTGCTCGGCATCACAGTGCTTCATAGCCTTGAGGCTCTTTGCTGAGTGTACAGCACAGAATGCAGGACTGGGGGACTCTTTACAGGGTACTTCCCTCAAATATTTGTAATAATGTGAACACACGAGGCTGAGAAAATATCAGGCACTGCGGGCAAGTAGTTTGCTGTTTTGTGTCTATCTATCAGCAAAGGCTCAGCTCAAACCATTCATGAAGTTGGTACAACTCTACAGTTGGTACAACGCTATCATAAATCTAATAGAAGTCTAATGGGAGAGAGACAGGAATGACACTCATCACTGGCTCTTACATGGTGGTGCATAACATCTCACCCTGCCATCTGTGGAATGTAATGCAATTTGACATGATGTGATGCAATCAAACATGACATTCCATTTTTGGATCAGGTACCCACTATCACCTTTTATAGTAGTCATCAAAACAGATTTTCTGCGAGAAGCAATTGGCCATTATGTTCTGACAGACTTAGTTAATTGAATGCAGAATAAAAAATCTTGTTTGCAAGTTTTACATATTCCATTTCCAGTTAGGAAAAATTCTTAAATTCAAAAAAAACTCATTTTTGGAGGAATAAAATTTGATAGAATGTGTCATTATAGGTGACTCTAAAAGCTCTGTCTTAAACTTGGACTTTGCACTTTCAGTATACTATATGGACAATTCAAAATACAACTTACTGAAATTAAAAGTAATTAGAAAGAGAAAAGCTTTTCAAAACGAAAATATGTCCTTGGGAAAAAAAATGCCTTTATGGAGATTGTCAGAACGTTGATTCCCATGAAAATAAAAACACGCAGATATATAGGTGTATATATATAGACACATATCTCTTGAAATCCAACCAATAAAATCTTCTTACCTCACAACCTGCTTTTCTCAAAATCTTATACTATATCTACTTAGGAAGTCTGAGTCTGCAAATTTGTGAGCATGTTTCTATTCTTCAAATTATTAAGCATTTGCTTGACATCAAGTGTCTAACTTTGAGGTTAAATAAGTTCTTAAAAGAAATATGAAGTCCTCTGTTCAATACAGATAGACTATTTCTGGTTATATTTTTGCAACTCTAGCTAGAATATGTAAGTAATGTTATTGACAAGTGTAATTGATTCCAAGACATGTAGACAGCTAGCTTCATTGGAGTAGCACAATTGTATTCACTGTGCCCCGTAATCACACTTGAAGAGAGAAAAATATTATCTTTATTATTAAATAGTTAATTATTGACAACCACAAATCTATTCCCCTTCATTCAGCAGATACGGGAGCATACATCTTATTTTGAAAAGCTGATGAAACCTCCAAAGCTTCCACATCTCAAACTCTTTCAAACAAGATTAAGCCATTTTTTAGGGATTAAAATTAATTCCATCTAAAATGAGAAAAAAATGTATATACACATATATTTAACAGCTCTTCCTGCAGCTCTGCCCTCAAATACGCAATAGAATTTTTTCACCTGGGCACACAACCAAGAAGTAGAGCTACACTGGGTCTCCTGATCTGCACGAATGTGCATGGGCATAACTTCACTGGCTTCCAAAACTGGTTAGAAGCCAAACTTCTACTCAGGAGACTATTTCACTGTAACTCAGACTTACACTAAAGCCTCCACCAGTTTGCAGGCACAAAAGTACTGGTAGCTTCATCATACATGATACTAAGAAATCCCTATGGCAGAGCCTACTGCAGCAAGATCTCATGAGGACCCTTGGAGAGGGATTTCTAGTGAGGCATTTTTTTTAGTGAATACTTAAACTCTGAATTCCTGCAGTGAATGGAGCAACCATTTAGCTAAGAAATCAAAACAAAGTACATTTCACCATGTCTGTTTTATCTCTGTTCAAGGACAGCATGGGTCTCAGTTTAATTATGGAAGGGAATTGGTTGCTGAGAAGTTATGATAGATTTTATTAATGTTTGGTAGTATATCACTGCAGTATAAATCTACTTATATTCCTTTTCTTTTTTCCAATTAATTATTGCTGTAAATTGTAAATCTATTGGCTATTGATCTTGGATTCTGTTTTAGAAGTAATTGGAACTTAGCGTAGACTAGCTGCAAGAACTAAACTTAATAAGCGTACTAGTACTATAAGCCTTGGTAATTTTAAGTTTCTGAATTACACTATTTTTTATGGCTAAGTTTTAACCAAGCTATCTGGAAAAAAAACTAAAGTTTTAGCAGATTGGACATCAAGGAATAATGTATCTTCAGCTTAGTTTTGACTCTGCTAAAAGAGTAGCATTCCTTACTGTTAGGTGTTGCTTCTTCCTATTATAGCCATTTTGAATTTATTACAAGAACCACAGAGTTTAATGGATGTCATTCTAGCAATATGACTATCTCATAATAAATAATGAATAAAAAGTATGAATGGGAAAATGCTCCCTTGAGTAAAAATAATGTATGAAAATTTAGTAAAGATATCAATTAACAAACTACAAAGTTGAAATATAATTAGCACCAAAACATTGCCATTCTACCCCAAAGTAATGGAAGTGATTGTGCCTAAATAACCCACAGTTCTCGAAGAATACTCACAGGACCAATGATTTCAAAGAAATTGAGTAGCATTCTACTTAATTGTGTTATGGTTTTACAGCACTAAGGTCAGAAGTTGTTTGGCTTTGAATTAGATTCAGTATTAATACAGATAATGAAAACATTTATAATTCCACTAGACAGAGTAAAATGATTTTTAGATGAAATATAAACCTGGGGTCTTCAAAGCAAAACTCAGACTAAAATTAGATGAGTCTAGAAAATTTTACAGCAGCAGAAAATGGGGATATTTTACAATTAACCAGAAAAGATTCTCCCTCATATCATTTGGGCTCATACCTGAACCTAGCATCAACACAATTACAAATATGCTATACTTATTGCAAATTTGGAAGCATTTTATACACATACATAGATATTCATTACAGTATCGCCCTCAGAAAGTACAAATTTCACTATGTGCATTACGATAATTTCAAAATAATTAAAAAATCATAAAAGACATCAAAAAATTTTTTTTTCATGTGATTGGCCTATATAGGATCAATGAAGACCACAGTAGAAAAGCTACTCTGTATCACTTCCCATTATGAGACTAATCTCATTATCTTATCTTTGTTAAATAATACTCTGACTTCTTATTAAAAAATAGCTCTTTATACCATCGATCCATTCTTTTAGGAAAGCAAAGTATTTTGCAGTTTTCCTAGTGGAATTTCTGTGTTTGTTTAGTTATTAGCACAGGAGAAATAGGAAGATAAAATAGCTAGCTGATTCCCACAACTAATCTTATATCTAGCTGGTTTCCACAACTTATCTTACATGAAAAGCCAGTATTCTGATGTCAGACCTGATAGCTGCAGCCCAGTCAGCCTACACTAAGCACTAGCAAGAATATATGAGATTTTGCAAGTATGTCTCACTTAAATCCCATTTTTATTTCTAAAAACAATGTTATAATATCATGTTCTTTGATCTCAAAAGCCCAGGATGTTCTCCCGACCATTATCTAGAATTATTATTTAAGAATAAAGCCGTAAAACTGAATCACCTGAAGCCCCACATTTGTACCAATAATAACTTCCGGAGTAACATATGTAAATTTATATAACAGATTTTCTTTTCCTTGATTGAATATGCAAGCATATGCTCACTGTATAAGAATCTTAATACACACCACATAAATTCACATGCTTCTGATGTGGAATAAATCATCACTTTGAACGGAGCCCTTTTTTTTGACATTTCTTCCTTAGTATTTCTAATTGCAGTTAGATATATTAGTATACGAAGATCTTATTTCCCTCTGCGCCAATTTTTTACCCAAGAGATTCACAGTATTTATTTTGGTGGGGGCTGATTTTTGTTTTTATTTGTTTGTTTTTTTGTGGGGGGCAGGTTATGAGTATAAATATGAAGAAGCCTGAATTAGTAGAATAATGAGGTTGCAAAACAATGTCCTATAGAACTACTTTTTTTTTTATTCTGTTAGCATTGCTGTTATTCAAGTTGGAATTTTAATTATTTTGTTTATTTTTTGCAAGTGTTATCATTAGTCATTAATTACAGGGATTACAATAAGTTTCAGAACATATGCAATTGGGGAACATTGATTCTGGGTAAGTATAACATGGGCATGTGACACAAGTGTTACACTGGCTAATATTAACAAGGCTAAGACAATTCAAAAAGTTAAATAACAGAAAAGTGAGATATCTTTACATATATTTATAGAGTCTCTTCTGAAGCATAAAGAAACAAATTGTCTTGCAGCAGGAACAATCAGAAATTAAAAACTTGATATCAGACATAACTTCCTAAGGCATAAATATGTGCCCTTCATCTCAGTAATGTAATTATATGGTTTCTGGACTAGAGCTAACCCCTTCTGATCAGGTTGGTGCATCTTTTCATTCTCATCTTCTATACTGGAAAAATATGATGGATTTTCTGGAAGTTATCTTAGCCTTCTTTGAAAGCAGGCACAGAGACCAGCTCAGGGAGACAAATTTCTAGTAAATTCACACGTGAGCTTTCTGTGAACTAATTTCCCATATAGACAAGTCCTGACAGTCTGACAAGATATCGGGAATTTTTAGATGATGTTCTCAACTACCCTCATTTCAGAAATTAAAATAATAATGGTTCATTATTTCACAGACTTATTATGCTGTGAAGTCAGTCATTAAAGGTTTTAAGACTGTAATAGTGGTGTCATGTTACTGTTAAATCCACTCAATTGAATAATCAGATTTGCATGTTCATTGTTTCTCATAGAATATAAAGCACATAACAAGAGGAGTAATCTAGAAATACAACCAGTCTTTTCCTTCCTGCAGATTTTTTCCCAACCTTCAGAAGCTTGTCTAACATTTCTTACTTACACACTGTGAATATTAAGATATGTGTTTTTTGTCCAGTTTACACTATATGTGATATGAAATGTCCCTTGCATTGGCATTGACAGTCATCTTTTTACTTTACTGCAAAAATCCCTTACCTTCTATGATTTTATTGTTGCATTCATTCACACTTACATTGCCTCTGCTGGTTCCTCTGTCACCTCCTGAATAGGATCCAAGCTCTTAGTTCTTTGCTCCCATGACAGTGTAATATGTCTGCTATGGCAAGCTGTGTGCACATTATTTATTTCCTTGAGTAGATCTTTCCTTCCTATTATCCTCTGCTCTGTGCTTAAACCTTGTTAAGGTGATATCAAAATAGCACATAAAAAAGCTTCATAGGGGCCCTTCTGTATATACAGAACATATCCACAAAGCAGTATAACTAGCATTTGTATTATAGTTTGCTTAAAAATCCCAGACAAGATCAGTACTTTACTCTGCCAGGCACTGGCATAGCATGTTACATATCTTGGCACGGATGAGCTTATAGTAAAAAAGGACAGTGTCAGAAGGTTTACAGAGACACAAAAAGCTGGAAAGTCACACACCAAGCCAGTGGGATAATCAGGATCTGCCCTGTGGTTGCCTGTGTTTTGAAGTCTTTGTGCATTTTGCAATAACAATTTAAGTTGGGGCTGGCTTTTGCATGTCCTGAAGGTAAGAAATCCAAAGGTTGAAAGGCATAGAACAACTGTGTCAAAAAGAGCAAGCACATTGTTAAGATTTCTGTGCTGTCCATTCTTATCTTTTAAAATCTGTATTTTAAACATCCTTCATGATGTTTTTCTATTCCCTATTTTACTTTCCAGCAGTGACAGCTAAAAATCCAGAGTACCTTTCTATACTTTTCTGTAACAACTAATGAGAATTGTGAATACAGAGTAAGTGATGAAAGAACTTCAAGGGAACAAGAATCCAATTTCCTGTGAAAGATGTGACTGGATTGCTGTCATAAAAATATATTCACCTTTTTAGGTCATTACCTAAACTGGTTTTATTTCGAGGTCCTGCTTATTTAGCTTTTCTCCTTATACTATCACCACCTTCCATATTTGCTTAAGGAGGCATCAACTGCAGAAGAGATCTTCATGCCTAGTGACCTCAAATCAATGGAAAACTTGACTAGGAGATGAGTTAGGAAAACTTGGCCAGTAGATGTGTTAGTGCTGAATTTATCCCTGAATGCTTCCTTCATTCAGTCATTTAGAAGAGTGAATATGTTTTCTATTTTTTTTTAGTAAGTTTTATTTCATGTTCTTTTCCACCAGAATTCAGGATTCTGGGTGGGTTTTGAAAGACACAAACACATAAGCTTATAAAAAACACACAGCTTATAAAAATATGGAATCATAGAATAACTTATGTGGGAAGATACCTCTGAAAAGTCAACTAGTCTAATATGCTCCACAAAGAAGGGGCAACTTTGAAATCAGATCAGGTTGCTCCTGGCTTTGTTTGACTGAGTTCATGATTTATAACTGTTTGAGATTGTAGTGTATAACTGATTTTTAAATTAGCATTTTGTAGAAAGCATTCTCCTTTTCTGTTGCTCTCAACATCATGAAGAACTACATTTCCTCTCTTGCAGTATTTCGAAGACAGTGGTCTTATCAGGCTCTTGAATTTTGAATGCTGTAAGTACTGTGGGTTCCAGTCAGGTCACAGGAGAAGGTAAATATGGCTTTACACACATTTTATGACTCTACGTGTTGGGGTCAATGAGAGGCCAGACTCTTTATCTGTTTAGGATGTCACTGGGGTGGTTCTTAGCAATCTCTGACAAACCCTTCTGCTCACCCTAAAAACACATCCCAGGAGTTATTTTCCTTTCTGCAGTGAAGCATATTAAGGAGGTTGCTGTGTGGGCTTTCCGTCATGTAAGTGTATGGAATAGATCTGCATCTCACAGCAGCATTTATAGTTACTTTACCCTTGCAGATCTAGATTCATGAATCATGGGGGTGGGAGATGTGTCCCTTCACTTTTTTTTTTTCTTCTAATGAGTATCATCATGGACTTTTTAAAGCATGACGGTGACAAGATTTTTCTCCACTCTCAATTCACCTGCAAAACACAGGAAACCTTAATAAAAATTGCAGGGAATAAATGAGCATTTCAGCTGATCTTGAGTGAAGAATTTGGATGTAAGACCTAAAACTAGAAATTTCAAAATGAGAAATCAATGACTATGGTTTTAATAGTATTTTAACTTATAGAGCTTTTATAAATGTATTGTTATAAATAGTCAGGGATAAATTAAAGCTTTTAAGAGTTGCTATAACTATTGATTGGTATGCTCACTGTGGACAATTCAAAACTATTGAAATTATACTATGATTATGCAGAAAAAAAATCACCATTTGGGGAGCATCCTGTGAAGAGGAAAAATTTCTAACAACCAAATATCATTTGCAGAAAGGATGGACTTGGCTCTAAATGTATAAAGATATTTCATACAGAATATGTATGAATATGTAACCCTTGGTCGATCTTTAAAACAACTCACAGCAATGAGATTTGGAGGAGAAAAATTGACAAATAGTCATACGAGGATCCACCTGAAGTGATAGGTATGGGAGTAATTTTGACAGTTTTGCTGCTCGACTCTGAAGATCATCGAGTATTGCAGAAAGATGAGAGTAAATACTAGACACTGGCCTTACAATGCAAAATTGTTTTTCCTAATGGGGAGTGACCATTTTACAATGTTTATTCATTTATAGCTGGCTTCTACATTGATATAGAAGTCTAAAAAAAAAAAAAAGGTAGAGTTCAAAAGGTTGGCTGGACCTCCTTGCAATCTCTCTTTTTATCTGCCTATGTCTATGATTTGTTTTGGCTATTTTTAGACTCTGTGGTAAGAAAAGAAATTCACCAGTACTTTTTAGCATACAAATTATTAAAGGATATTAAAAGAAAAGGCTTTGAATAAAGCAAGACATTCCTTAAAGGTAGAGGATTTGGTATAGAATGAAAGGAAGCAATCTTAGGCTCGAAAGGTTATTAGAACATCTAAGAAGCCCTGCTGCCAAAATCTCTGCAGCATTGTTAATAAACATACTTCTGTGGGTGAAATATGAAATAAGATTATAAGGATCAGTATAAGAGAGCACAGATCCTTTGCAATACCCAGTTTAATTAAAAGTGGTATTACTGTTGATTCTAATGCATTGAAGTTGAACATGGAGAAGGTTTCACTTAATGTTATTAAAAGCATGATGATATGAAGTAGATTTAGTGAGTGTCAGGAATGTATTTTTAAAGAGATGTTTCACGTTAGACTTTAAGACTGGAATGAGGAAGCTATGTAATACTGTTGCCAGCTAGTGAATCTGAAGAGGAAGCATTATTTAATTTTGAGATATCTTGCCTTGACTGGATTAATATGACTTACAGAGCATGTTTAATAATGTGAGTGTCAAATGTTTTTGTTAATGTTTTTAAGCTTATTTGAAGCAAGAGACAAATTTCATCTATTTCAAAGTCTTACAGTGTTACAAGGGCTATATGAAAGATCCATAATAGAACACAGAGTAGGAATATTTCATTAGATTTCATGTTTGCTACTAACAGAAATCTTCACCCAAACACATGATATTCTAAGATGATTCCAGGCCAAATTTTGGAATGTGAGAAAGTGTGGGGGAGGGGACTTTCCTAAATAGAAGCCATTACTGTGATGTGCTAACAAATATGTTAGCAAAGATATATAAAATACCGGATATTTTATTTCATTTTTTAATTGGAAAAGCCAAGTACAATATCAATGAAGAGGGAAATAGCACCCGATATGATCTTGTGAAAACATATCACATCAGAAAAAAATATTTTACCCTTATGGCAAGTATTATGGATAGGAGAGGCAGCAGATACACATTACTGTCTCAGTCTCTACATTGTCCTATATGATACACTCATAGACACAAAATAATTTAGAAAATAAACTGCTGTAGACTGCACAGGTGCTTGACGAACCACGCTCAGAGAGTAGTTATCACTGGACCACATTTCAGGCCAGACAGATGTATCAAAGAGGGAAGATAGCTTTGGTATTATTCATTATTTCCATGAGATGGCAGAGTAGAGAGTACACACATTACATGAGCCATGATAAACAAATCTGGGAAGAACAACCAGGTTAGGATTTCAGCTCCTCTTGAAATATTGGGAAAAGGACATGAAAAACAGGGTGAAATCTCATATGGACAAATGAAAATCTTATATTTCTGTGAAAATGCACAAATGACAGGGAGCACAAGAGTGAGTATAAGCATTCTGCAGAAGTATATCTGGAAGACGCAAGTGCCACTGCTTGAATACAGATGTTGTGACTCCGTGTAACAAAAGTAAGTCCTGTGATACTTTCCACGATGATAAAACGGTAGTAAAAAGGCTACAAGAGCCCTGAATTGTACAGTGCTTTAAATGTGTGAATGGAAATAAATATGGACAAAAACCTTCTAAATATATTCCTGCTATAACAAGCCTTCTTTGAAATCATTATAACAGTGTTTTGTCTAGACATTTAATTTAGCGTTGTTTCCTTTGCTTTTGCATATATGCTGTTTGTTTCATTTTTAGTCTTAAAGTAGAACATCCTAATTATCATCTACTCAGCCCTGATGAGGCCACACCTGGAGTATTGGGTGCAGTTCAGGGCTCCCCAGTACAAGAAGGACATTGAGCTTCTAGAGACGGTCCAGCAGAGAGCCACGAAGATGATTAAGGGACTGGAGCATCTATCTTATGAGTATATGAGGACAGACTAAGCGAGCTGGGCCTGTTTAGTCTGGAAAAGAGAAGACTGAGAGGAGACTTGATCAACATGTTCAAGTACTTGAGGGAGGATGGGGCCAGGCTCTTCTCTATGGTGACCTGTGACAGGACAAGGGGTAATGGGTGTAAGTTGAAACACAGGAAGTTCCACCTCCATGTGAGGAAGAACTTCTTTCCTGTGGGCAGGGCCCTGGAGACTGCTGCCCAGAGAGGTTGTGGATTCTCCTTCTCTGGAGATCTTCCAAACCCGCCTGGATGCCACCCTGTGCCACGTGCTCTAGATGCCCCTGCTGGCACAGGGGTATTGGACTAGATAATCTCTAGAGGTCCCTTCCAACCTTAACCATTCTGTGGGTGTTTCTGTGTGATAAATTTTCTTACTGTGGAACAAATATAGCTGCCTTTTATCTCGATTCATTATTTGAGCCACAAAAAAAAAAAAAAAAAACCCACTATGTGGAAGATCCTCTGAGGTTTTCCTCACTTTGTATTGATGTAAGTGACTGTACAAGGTGACAGGTTACACAGTCTTGAAGACTTATAAGCCTTATTTAGACATCCACATAGGATGCCCAGTGTAGCACCCGAGTCTAAAAGAGAACTATGAGTAACTACTTAGCTTGACAAAGCGATGTAAAGTTCTGCCTTCAGACTGTTGCTCCAGTAATTGGAGGTAGATAGGGAGTAATAATAAATAAGTTCCCAAATCACTGATTTCATAAGGGAATCATTTCTTACTGATTTTTGATAGATTAAATAAAACTAAATAACAAAACAACATACATTACATGCAGGATGAGTAGCTTCTCATTCACAGCCTCTTCGGCCAGGTGTGCAGGTACAACGTGAAGAGAAGTTCTGTGTGACTTGCACAACATCTTACTTGCTCTTCTCTTACTCTTTTAGCCTTACTTCTTACAGGGTGTTTGCTCCCATTAATTATAATATTATTACCCTTCAACTGACAATGTTTAAATGTCCTTGACAAAGAATATAATCCGATAAGTAAAAGTGATGTCTATTTATGTTACAATTTCTTTCTTGAGAAATTATCTCTCTGTAACTTCATGCTTGTAACAGTATCACTCACACCTATGCTTTACATTGTTTATTCACAGTGATCAAGAATCTGAAAATGAACATCTCCTTGTATTAGAATGGGAAGGGTACACTTTTGTATTTTATTTTATTTCAAATTCTCTGCAATGCTCTGAAAACTGTGTTGCAGAGTATCCAAATAGTGCTTCCATAGCTGTAGCACATAAAGGCTAATGAGTATTTGAGAGTACAAAGTGCTGGGGCTGCAGATCTGTCAGACAGAAAGTGTCAAGTCATCTTGGCCTTGTCTGTACTTTCCACCCCAAATCATGCTTGGCATTGTCTGCGGGAGAGACATGGGCCACAGCATTGCCAGGGAAGATACTAAAAATTATACAGTGAGGAAGATGATAGGATGTCTCGAGATGATGGGAAGTCTTCAAAACCACATATTAGCCTTTTTTTTTTTTTTTTTTAAGCAATATTGAACTAGCCCAGAAAACAGCGTAAATTTAATACTTGAACATAAGCTGGAGGTATTTTCCATGATGTGGAACTACTCTCTAGTACATCTATCTACTCTACTAACATTGTGGCATATGGATGTATCTCAGTAGAAATAATTGAAATATTTTATTCCGTGTTTCCATTTCTTTCAAAAAACAAAAGGTGAAGTCCAGATGTCCTCAAAACTGAATCGAGTTCCATAGTCCAGTTTTCCATAGTGCAGTTAGGTCAAATACAACTTAAAGTTGTGAGCCACAATGCTGCATTCATTTGTGACAAGCAACTAAGTAAAAGATGCTGATATTATAGACACACACTTTGCTATCTATTGTTATTTAAATTATTACCTTTCATCTGATAAAGACTGAAACTGAAACCTAATGAAGAACTGCTATTGAGTATGTAGCAGAAAAGAAAAAGGAAAATTAATAATCTTATCTTTATTTAAATCCTCCTGTCTTAAATAGGGCCTGGATCTCTAATACAAAAGCTGAAGAAAGTCTTTTTTTTTTTTTTTTAGATTCCAGACTAGGATGACTGACAAATGTTAGACACCATGCTTTATGCCAGAGTTTTCTTCTGAATGTTTTCTCCCTGCAACAGTAGAAGGGGAGTACACTTCAAGTAAATTTTGCACAATTACTTCAGAGAATGAAGCAGAATTTCAATTACTTGCATACTGTATTTTCAGAGGAGCTAACTGTGTATTCAGTTGGAGGCATTAAATAGATACAACCGCATCTAAAAAGAATGCTTTTTCCTGTGACCTCAGCCGTCAGAAGAAGAAAAACACAGCTGGGAGCAGTATCACAAAGCAGGCAGCCTAGAGGAAGAGAAGGCTGCAAGCTGTGGCTCAGTAGGGCATGGACAGCTGCAGACATGGAGCTGTGAAGCAGCTGGTCAGGGAAAGCCAAGCCAAGCAGTAGCATTGCTATGATGAAGCTGTGGGAAGCTTTTTGAAGCTCTGACACAGCTCCCCGAGCAGCACGGTCCATTGAAAGAGCAGATCTGCGCAGGGCACGGTGGCCTGCGGATGCATGGAGCAGAGAGGTAAAGTATGTGCAGCAAAGGGCATGAGGCAGCTGGACTGCAACAGGCAAGGAGAGAAATCTCCAAGTGCCCGCTGACCCAAAAAGTGCAGAAGGGAAGACAGGGCCAGGCTGAAACTCAGGGTAAGTAAAGGTTAGTAAGGCATTCGTGTAGCTGATATGAGTGGCATGCTAACGCTGTGGGGGTAATGAGAGAGGAAGTAAACGAAACTTGAAATCTTTCTGTTTGGGAGAATATTTCCATAGGAGATCATTAGAGGAGACAGGAGAGTGAGACCAAATGCGCTATGGAAGGGAAATGTGTCAAGACTCAGGAGGGCAGTGTATTAAAACAGAGCAGAGGCTCTCTCAGTGTCATCAGAAAAGGGAACCTATCCCTGAGCTTGTGGCCAAAATCCAATCACAAAATGTAGCATTCCTACCCAGCTGACTTTCCACAGTGCTTGGATGGAACCAGCGTGGTCCTTCCTGCACCTATAATGAAAATGGAGAACTGCAGAGTGCCTTGGTGATCTCACTGGAAAAAGAAAGACCCTTCCAATGACTAAGGTCCTCCCCCTTGCCAGGCTTAGTAAAACGAAATTTGTGTCTATGACTCCTTAGACTCCTGCCACAGCGGCAGAGACATAGAACCATAGCCCAGCTGACTACAGAAAGGGTCAGATCCAATTCTGGAGAGAAATTCGGCATGGATACTACATTCAAACAATAAGTTCTAGCTATCCATTCTGCTGGTGTTCCATCCCTGCTGATTTCTGTGCTTCATTTACAGCACAAACTGTCCAAAGCATACCACTTCATACTTTTTTCTGTATAGTGCAATGCTGAGGAGAGTGTCTGGAACAGACAATAAAAATAGTATATAAAGGGAAGAAGCGAGCAATATAAAATATTTTTAGAGTCTTAAATGGTGTAAAGTGTTTTAATATTTTCCTAACACAAGTGAAAAATAACAAGGATAGAAATGGTTGGTAACATACCTTGAAAGAAGTATAGGTTGCATGAAGCCTAATATTGCAAGCTGTTGTAGTATAAAGAATACTTCAAGATCCTCCACAAGCTCAGGGAAAGGTCTCACTTTAGGCCAATTGAACAGATATACACATTACAAGAGCTACTATTAAAATATAGTGCTAATGGACAACTCTGGGCTTGTGTTCTCAATTGTCCAGCAAAAGAGTGAGCAGAAAAAACAATCTGTCCTCCAGACCTAGATATTATGTCAGTTTTGGGCCACACAGGCCACTGCACATGGGTAATATTTGAATAACTTCTTTCACGACTTTCAAAGGGTTTGGATAATTTTTGGGAATCTTCCTGATAAATTTGTGAGAGATTTTTCCCTAACACAGGGAAAAATGAAGATTTGATACAACGGGTCTTTCACCTGTATCTCTTTTGTTTGTTTGTTTGTTGCTTTTCATAAAAGGTACCTGGAAATGAGGCATCCCTTGCTGTTTATGTTTCTAGTAAGAAAAACACAGCATCTGACACATTATTTACACCAAATAATTCAAAAGACACACACTTTTTTTTAAAAAAAAATCTCTTCAGTCATGTAAAATAGTCAATCAAATGTTTTAAATGAAAAACGAAATCTCACTTTTAGAAATGAAAAAAAGGGGGTAGGTTTAAAATGTTTCTGTTTTGTTTCATTTTGATCCTGAGCTTTTCTTCTCCTTTTTTTTTCAGGAGGAATTAGGCAAAAGATTATCCCCTTCTTTTCTCCACTCATGTTATTAGCCAATTCCCTGAACCATACTGCAATTTACAGTATCTATGAGCAACATCCTCTCTAATATGAGTCATTATGGATTAGATTCAAAAATAAGGATTTAGGAAATGTCTTTAGACCACCTACAGAAGTTTGACAAATTCCATTAGCATCCTATAGTTTGGTTTCCTATATTAGAGTTTCATTAGCACCCTACACTTCAAAGGAGCCAGAAACTCAGGTTAAGTTTGCAATGCCAAGTTATTTGGAGCAACAGGATCACATCAGGAGACCAAAGCAGTCAGTGCTGAGGCTTCTACCAACATTTGCACTGTATTTGGTTCAGAGATTTTACCTAGATTAGATTTAGTCTAGTGCACTGAATCAAAAATCTCCTCCATACATGAGGATTGAAACTATCCAAAGGATAAAATAGTGAATTAGACCCTTACAAGGATTTGGGATTCATTTGGTGTGCATCACAAGCAGAGTTTCTGATTTTGCTTCCTTCAGAGAGAATTGATACACTGTGCACCAAATACATATGCACTTAAGTGGAAATTTATGGGGGATTTGCTTCAAAACTATGCTATTAATCTGTACCAAAATACTGATACACATGCCATCTCAGACTACGTATTTCTGTAGTTGTCAAGTGTGATTTCTCAATCCATTAACAGGGACGAGTGGTCATAAAGTCTGAGTTGCCCATTTATGCCTGTATGAATATACTTTAGTTTTGGCTTCTTAGTATCTAATTTACAACTTTCACATCCAGACTCAGGTATTACTTAGTCCTTTATCTGGCCACAGCTCAGTTTCTCATGTGAGAGTTCTGGCTGGCATTAGGCAGTCACAATTTTCAGAGTTTCTTTCTGTTTTGTTTAGGTGATCACTGGCTTCTGTGACTTCTGTGAATCACATGCACTTATATTTATCTAGACGTTATTCGGACGTGATTAATCCAACGTGATTAATTCAGACCTGTTGACTTTTCTGTTTGCTCTCCTCATTTCTGGACCATATGGCCTATGTAATTCTCCAAAAAACTATGAATTAAGTCAGATTCTCAACTCCAATAACGTGTTTTGCAGAGCAGAAGCCAGCAGTGGGTACTGTTTCTGCCAATGGCTTTTAAAATTTTCAGTTTTCACTCTTAAAATACTGTAATTACAGCCAGACTTCATATATTTTTAAAAAAATAAAGATTTTTAATTCACTGCTAGAAAGTGCCATGTAATTTAAATGCACTTTATATTCCAGCATGCTATCAAGTGAGCAGCTGAACTTACTCCATAACCTGAAGAATTTTAGCAAGTGGGATTGAAACATATTTTGGGGTTCTTATTTAATGACTGGACTACCACAAAACATGAATCATGGGCTTAACTTGGTGATGAAAGCCGCATGTGAACTTTTTTGAGAAGCATCTTCTTTCACACAAAAATAGCTCAGTGAGTCAAGCTGCTTTTGTACAACTTGGAAATGGAAAAGTCCCCTCCATTCCCATGGTGAAAAATAAATGGCAGGGCTGATATGTGTTGCAGTTTAAGT
>NW_010585690.1:81942-105979 GCF_000705375.1 Tinamus guttatus
ATGGATAATGACAGGGGAAGTCATGCCAAGACCATACTACAGCAGCTGAGCAAGGCAGCCAATGTTTCAGCAGTTGATCTTTTTTAGCATGTTTCCTATAGAAAAGCATTCTTCTGCAGTAGATGTATATTGCCTAAGAAAGTGTTTATTTATTTTGTATATTAAAAATGGCTAAAAATAAACAAGTTAAACTATGATTTTATTGGGAAGGCGATGATTACTGGGGACATACATATTACCCACTATTAAGTAATATTTGCTGGTTATGAACGAAAAGCCGCTGTAGTACTTTCAGAGGGAAATATTTTTACAAACTACATATACAGGGTCTAAAATCTATACCAAACTTCTGACAGGAGGTCGCTGGAAATTTAAAGAAAATTTTAATGAGGAAAAAGTAGAATTGTTAATTAACTTGCCTATAAAAAGTATGTAGTCAAAAGAAAGACCTTGCTTAAAAGTGAAGAAATACATACATTTTACATGTGAAAAATAATAGCTCAAAAATCTCCACAGCAATCTGAGGAGCATTGACTGAGGTTTACAATCTGTATGTAAAAATATCAACTTTTTCATAAATTATGATGTTAGGTTTTCCAAATCTAAATAGATTAGTTTTCAGGATGGATATGCACATATTTAAATACCCTTGTTTCTCAGAACAGTTTCCTCAATGTTAATGTTGGAAAAAAAAAGCACTTTTTTATGTTTGCAGATATTGCTATAAATAAACAGTCCAAGTATTTTATGTGTTAAAACAAATAAATACATAAATAAACCCATCTTGCAAGGAAAAATCTTTGGAAAGAGGTTATTCCTTGGGCTACAGAAATAAAAAAGACACATAAAGCACCTCTTGTCCTGTATGATCTACACCGATAGTAAGACCTGAAAACAGATGAACGAATAATGTGTCACTGTGCTGAGCTCAGCCAGAAAAAGGAACTAAAGCAACCTGGTGGTAGAACAGATCAGGAGCAAAAAAACATAAATAGACATTAAATAGAGATTAAATAGAAATATATTCTTATACACCTGAAGTAGCTTATTCAGGATTTCTCATTAAGCTATCCACTTAAAATCACAGTCTTAGTGGCTGGTATTTGAAAGCATCTATGAAGTAAGTTCAGCAGTCCTTCTGACATTGAACTATTCTATAGGTCATAAGCCCCTCCTGTGGAAATAAATGTCAAGTTATCGTTCAACCTGGGTAGGAAAATGAATTCACATTTTGCCAACAGGCAAAACTAGAGATTGGAAAACCTGTATTTTGAAATTGTGTTATCTTGTATGAGGTAGTTGAATATTAGTTTTAAAACTGTTTTGACACAGTTCAACACATCTGAAGGTATGCTTTAGCTGAGACTTTGCAAAGCACAGCACAGCTAGTTATCATAATGTCAGATGTGCTAGTCTAAATCTCAACAGGATTTCTCACACATATTAGTCTAACACCATTAAGAAAGAAATTCTACCAACAAAATAGTGTACAAGGAACTTGTGCTTTTACAGCTGACTCTTAAGGTCACAGAGTCACAAAGTTCACTGTTCACTTCAGGGAAAAGAAATAATAAACATATCCAGCCTAGATCCGAGTAGAAAACAAAAGGTAGCTTGTAAACTGAAATTAAAAAAAAGAAATCTTAGCAAAATGTTAATGCATTGGTGACTGAGGGATACTACTCACTAATAAGCAAATGGAAAGCTTCCAAAAGCAAGGCTGTGCTGAGAAGATGATGTTCTCATTTACAAGCATTCTGGCCTCTGTTCGTTTTTAATAGATGCAGCAGTTACAAAAACAAGATTACAGAGGCCCTGCATAGACCCTGTGGCATCTGGTTAAGTGGTCCACAATCTGTCTTTCTTTTTTTTTTAGCCCCACATCAAAGATGTGCCCTATTTATCTTTGTGTATTTGCTATGCAAGTAACCAGACTCACCATTTAAAAACTTGATGGGGTATGTGCCAAATTCCACCTGGAGGAATCCTTTCACCTCCAGGTGGGACATGCTAAAGGGATCTCTAGCTGGAAATTTCTCTCCCTAGTTTTTGAAAATCAACTTTAATTTCAAAGGGCTCTATATGTACTATAGCTGTCATACGGCCACGCACTTTTCAGTTCTCTGTCAGTCATTGATGCATTAAAGGCCTACAACAAAACCAAAAGCCCACAGCAAACTCTATAACATGAAAATCCTGACTTCTTAAAGGAATGAGGATTCCTGAATTTTCTTGTAAGGATAATTGAGCCATCTACAGGAGAAGACCTGTTATCTATTATTTTTATTTCAGAGAGAAGAACCAATCCATTTGATGGGAAATGAAGTGTTCTACAATAAGCAGGATAAAAATCAGGACATTTAGAGAGGATTTACTTGGGAAAAACAAAATCAAATTAATATGGAAACACAGGGCAGAACTGAACTAAAAAAAAAGTGAGGTGTTAATAAAACTATTGAAGAATAAAATGTATATTCCTTTCATTATAAGTTGTTTCTTGGGAAAAGATACTGCAGGTGTTTAAGCAGCATGGTTTAGCTTTAGAATTTCAATACAGCTGCAACAAATAAGTAGTATGTAGTCTCTGTTAAAAGGGAAAAGATATTGGTGCAGGAATATCTGAAGATTGTGAGTCTTCAGTGGTTTCAGTGGGAGCTGCTGGAGCACACAATTTCTAAGCTACAAGTCAAACCCCTAACCTGACACATAAAATGGGAGTGTCTCAGAAGGGAAGCCAGGAATTCATTTGCGTGTAGCATACCTGCTAATGACATTGGAAGCCGTTAGTCTTTTATAGTTCGGTTTAAAAGTGAGCAAACAGAAAAGTAAAAATGTCATAAAAATATTCAAAGAAACTTAGTCAATCCATAAAATAGATTTAAGACTTACTTTCTCTTTACACAACATTAGCATCTTCTTTCATCAGTAGACACAAGGAACAACTGCTCAATAAGGGCATCTTAAAAGAGAGGCAGTCCAGAGGAAAGGCAGACACAGTGTTTTGGTGGTTTTACTCATCTCTTTATTATTACTACTGACAGGTAACTGAATTTCTTCTTTGCCTCAAGCCATACCACCTGAGGTTCTAATCTTGTCAGATTTTATGTGCAAGCAGGGTTGAGAGAAGGCTCTAAGGAATAACAGTTAGCACAGGAAAGGGTTATTCTTCCTCCTGACTAGTGACACTTGCCATGCAGCACACTTCTAATGTGTCTTTTCTTCCCAGTAGTTTAATACTTTCAAGAGCATTATAGCAAAAATATATAATAGCTTCTGTGATATGACCCAGGAGATAGGCCACCAGACTAGCAATGAAAAAGTATTAGCTCATCTCACTGTTCTGCCTATTCTGACTCATCTGAGATGCATCGGGAAAGGAGACGTCTGCCGGGAGAGCAAGGACGGGCACCGCGTGTCCGTGCACACTCGGGCTCAGCACCATTCTGGCACGTGGCTCTGCCTTGTGCACCCGTGGTGAAAAGTGACAATGCTAACGTTAAACTGTCCTCTTTTAGTACATTTTAATGAGTTTGAGTACAAATATAGACGTGCCACACCACGACCAAATTAATCAAAATATTGACAGGCAAGAGTTCATAAAGTGAACTCCAGTTTTGGCAAAAGGAAAGAAGATTGAATACCTGCAATACAATTTGAGCTGTTTTGCTGCATTGCTATGATGGATATTAGAAGAATGACTTTTAATGATATTGATGTTTTTCCAATGCGGCAAACAGTGGTGATGTCTGTGTTTTAATAGGATGATTATTTTTGATGAGGAGACAAGTTCTCAGAGATCATTTTCTCAAGCAGTAAGTAATAATGTGAGGTATTCTGTTTCTTGGAGTGGGGCTCTTCATTTACTTTTTTTTTTTTTTTCTCTCTTCAACTTACCTTCAGCATCATCTGGTCCAGATTCTTTCAGGAGCTAGAGCATTTACTGAAACCTGCACCAGCTTAGCTGGAAGCTCTCCTTGAAACTCCCTGTGATTTCCATTTAACTTGAATATCAGGTTTAACTTTTACTGGTGGGTTATAAAGTAGTTCAGAACAACTCACAAAATCCTGTCTACCAGCTTTGCCTCAGATCAATAGCTCAGTCCAAGAGGCTGTTATAAAATCAAAATCTCACACAAACTCTTGCACTTATTTATTCTTTATACTCAGACTTTCCCCGCTACTCCAGCTTACAGACTTTTGTAGCACTGATGTAAACCCAGAGCAACTCCGATCAGCAGAGCCAAACCTCAGTTTTACTAATGGAAATGAAAAGTGATCCTGGCTCACTAGTGGCTCACTAGCTTACTGTTTTTCTCTAACTTGGCTAGTCATCACATCTTAAATCATCTCCTAAAGCTGATGAATCTCATATGTGGTCCAGGAATGGGGCAAATTTCACTGAGCTAGTGCTACATCTCCAAGTAAGTCCCACATGTTATTCATTTAGTCATCATTTTTCTGTACATAACTGTCGTAGAAACACTTTTGCAGCTAACTACTCCACCCTCCCCTTTTCTGAGCTGTCACTTTGGTTAAGTGGTTCACTAAAGTAACACTTCCATCATGCCACTTGGTTACTTCTCTTATTTTGTTGGATTCATTATCTGTATAATTCACTGATATTCTTATATTCGTTTTTCTAATATTTCATGAAAAAATATGAATGGCAAGATGGATTTTCTGAAATTTTAGAACATTTATTAAAGAATATAGACACTAAAAAGTGTATGATACATAACTTTTATACATTAGAAACATAGAATTTTACACATTAGAGGCATAAAAGTTCTCAAAGAGGAGCCAGGGATGCACATATATAAAACCCAACTGAATAACCTGTATGCCAAGTTGTAGGTACTGAATGAAAAGTGAAGTTCTGCATGTGAAAAGGCTCGACACAGGATTTGAAAAATCCTACATAGGGATAAAGATTATTTGACAAGAATTACTTGCTGACAGAAGCAGGACAGTTAGTAGTCAAAGGTCAGATGCAGAAGGTAGTTCTGAAAGTACCCTGTATTAAGACAAGGTGCATGTAAAGATAAGCCTGCTTTCCCAGAGCGGGGCTCTCTTTGAGATGTTAAAATTTTTCAAGGTCTGAATATCTAGCTAAATGACTAGAAAAGCACCTGAAGAATGCACCATACAGATAAGAATGGGAGAAAAGCTTTTCTGGAAATGATCATGGAAAACTAAATATTGATAGAGATCTATTATTTTGTGCCTGTTTGTATGACTTAAAATTCAAAAATTTACAAAAGAACTTTCCCTTATTTTCACCTAAACCTGTGTTAAAAGTGACCTAAATGCAAGCAGTAAAACCAAACCTGTGAAAATCCTCAAAACTAGAAGAGTAAGTAACTCTCAGCCTCAGTACCCATTAAAGCAAAGCGTTTTCTTCGGGATCTGCAAAGATGGCAGGGTTCACTATCTGCAGCTGGACCATGAGCTGGGAACGCAGGGCTCCCTGGGGCGAGATCTCCAACAGGGTCAGTAGCCAGGAGAGCTCCTTAGCAGCGAACAGGGGAGTGTGAAGACACATCATGTCTTGAATCAGAATAAGTAGCAGCTACAAAAATGACAGTTTAGCTATTTGGGAAAATTGTGTTATTTAGAGAAATTATGTTAGAGAAATATATACAATTCTGTTAGTCTGCATATAAAACACACTCTCCTATCAGGTATCATACTCTTCCTTATATTATAACAAGATCTCAGTTTTACAGAATGACTCAGATTCTGAGGTCAGACCAACCTTGGCAGATCACTGCCAGTGTGTTGCGCTCCAGGCCTTAGAGGGGCTCTCATCAGAATTGTAGTGTGCTCATATGGCTCCAAATGACAGAATTAATCTCATAATCCTCTTGTGACCCTTTCTTTCTATACCTGTATCCCATTTCTCATCTTTCTGTCAAACAATATCAGATATGTGGGGCTTTGGAAAAACTAGCTGTTAATACAGAATTCTCTGATGTGGTGCTTTTTTTTCTTCTTCTTCTTTAAATGTGCACAAGTCCTTGAACAGGGTTACTAATGAGAAGCACCCTAGAAAAACTACCTTCTGGAAATATTAGCTTTCTTCTTATTGTGGAGGGGCAAATCTACAGAACAGGTTAAATGAACACAAAATTTATGGTGAGATGAAAGTGTATGTAGAAAAAAAAAATCTCTGCTGCTTACCTCAGCTTCTCCCTGCATAAAATTTGGCACCCATCCTCCAGATGAAACATATCTTCCCAACACTAAAACCTTGTTCTCCTCCTTAAAAAAATGTAGATGATTATGTAACAGTGCCACCTGGTGCTACCTGCCAAAACAATAGCTTCGACATAGAATTAAAAAACAAAGAAAAGAAATGTTTTATGGCTTGAGCATATATATGATGTTATTTCAGACCTTGTACTCCACTGCAGCATTCATTTCCATTTTTGTCATTATGGTTTACAATGCGACCAAGTTTAATTGTAATTTCTTCTGAGAGGGGATTGTTGTGTGTTTATTCTGCAAATCTACAAGAAAGCCTGAAATTGTGAAAATTATAGCGTACTAGTAGTTTAGTAAATATGCTTTGTATTATTGCTAATTCCAGAAATATTTTCATTACAGTCCCCAACATCTAGCAACCAATTTAAAAGTATATAGATTTTTATGTGCAGCTCAAGCAAAGTTATGTGAGAATGGTTTAGGGGAAGGGAAAACACAATGTAAATGAATACAGCAAAACTCTAGTATCAGCTAAACAAAATTTCAGTATCAACAACAACAACAAAATAATCACAGGGACATAGTTTTATTCTACTACTATACCTTCAGGGTAAGTCATCCCAAATAAAGGAATTGCAAAATCATTTGGTATAAAAACATCTTTCTTTATATACTTTTTTATTTTTTTGCTAAAATACCTTTTGTGAAGGTCATTTCTTTCTCAATCACCATGGATTTATTTTTCACAAATGTGTGTATGCTTATGTGTGCAATAAATGACCATCAGCCATTAAAATGTTCTTACAACCCCTCAACCACCCTCAACCTCCCATGGAAGCATCCTTCACACCTTTTCTTGATCTCAGCCCTGACTGTAATAACATGAAGCATGCAAATACTTCATTCCAGGCACCAGATGGGCTGGTAAGTTTATTCTAGTGTCTTGCCACCAGCTTGCAGACACACCAGACTACAGAGAACTGTCACTAAAACAAAAATACTTATCAGCTTTCAGATGGCTATACCAAATCTGTTGCCAGGTTTCTATTTGTCCATAACTCCTCTGAACCTGGAGTACTTGCGATTGTAGAGTCTTGAAAGGACAGCACAACAGGGTCCTTCTGGGCCACAAGCTTCTGCTCTGCTGACTTTGATCGTACAGCATGATCGCACAGCACTTTCTTTGTCCTATAGGGAGTTTTTTAACTTCCGTGACAATTTTCTGTTGCAATCACTCTATTATTTTGTTCTTTTTTAAGCCTGACTCCATTTTTCCACTTGTGAGTCTCACTTGTGTCCTCAAATGGAAGAAGAGTCAAATACAAGTGCAAGAAGAAGACACTAAGAGCAGATGGATCTAGAGAGGGCCAGCAGCTGATCTAAGCGCCAAGAGCCAAATTATTCAGATTTAATCATCCCATGCACATTATTCCCCACTTGCAAACTCAAAGGTGATGTAACAGATTAGAAAGCCACCATTCTTCAAAGAAATCAGTAGCCCATGGGCCTAAACTGCCCCTTTTGAACTCAAGGAGGATAATGATTATGGCAGGTTCCCTGGAGATAAAGAACTAGATTTTCCATTTTCTGTCACTAGAACTCACAGCCAGGAAATAGAGAGCCTGACACTGATTGTGAATTCTTAATTCCCTATGGATTTATACCAGCTGGAGTGGTGCAACATCCAATATTTTCCTTCTATTTATAGACTATATTCCTATTTTCTATTTTTTCAGTCGGTCCCATGTGTATATACATGACTGATGCAGGATTTCCCCCCCTTTAGAATAAAATCTGGAAATTCTTATTTTAAGTTTGCATTAGGAATTACAATTATATTATTACTAAAGAGAACTAGTCCTGAAGTTGGCTATTTAGGGGAAGGGAGAAAAATAACAGACAAGGTTGAAAAATGGATTTATTATTCAGGGATCACAGACCTCTAAGGGCTAATCATTCACTGCTTTTATTATGCAAAATGGCATCTGGTGCTCAGCTTCCACATTTGGAATAAGTGCTGTCTAATGAACCTGCTATTCTATACTTGCTTTCTACTTTTAATATCCTGTTAAGCACATTGATGGCTTATCTTCAGTAAGAATCAGAGTTTTAAAAGGAATTAAATGAATCTGTCCAAAGGTACAGAAATGTAAATCCAGTTATTAGTTAGATCATTGATGACATTAGACTACCTATTAGTTTGCTTTCTTTGGGAAGAGCAGGAGATGATGCAGATGTGCAGTGTCACAGTTTTGACTTTTCTTGCAGTCTTTGTAGTAGGGGTTGTGGTGCTTTGTATATAAAAAGGCTAGGAAATCTGATCCAATGGATTAAATTATTAAATTCAACCCTTATTAAAAATAAAGATTGTGATGACATTTCTGTGAGAGGTATTTTTCTTTTTTTTTTTTTCCTTTTTTTCTTTTTAGTTGAGCAATAGTATCTAGAACTATCTCCCCTAGCTGTCACAGGGGAGAGAGAGAATGTGGGACATTTACAGTAGATTATGTGATCCAATAGCTCTAAGCAAGAGCCAATATATTTACCCTGGTCCTGGCCTCCTGCTCCCATTGCTCTCTCTTATGAGGGAGAATTGTGGTGAGAGCCAGGCAGATCTCCTGCATCAGAGCGGTGGGGACATAGAAGCTGAGTATGAGATAGAGGAGTCAAGGCTGGGCGCCAGCAGAAACTTGCCCTTGGGCTTCATGGCTCCTATGATAAGTGTTCACCTGAGGAGTAAGAAGTCAGGGTGTGACTTCCACCTATGAAGGACTGTAAACAGGATGGTCCTCAGGAGCTGTTTTATGGATCTGTAGAGATAGGCCAAGAAACCGCTATCAGACATCAATATTGTTTTTAGACAAGCGGCAAGCAGTCTTGGCTCACTCCAAGGACCACTCTCCCGAGCCAAGTACCTGATAAAAAAACCGATGGCATGGGTTTCAGGCAAACAGAAAAAGGAAAGCTAAAAGGCACACAACTTGATTTGAAAGTTACAGAATGCAAGGGAGAAAAATATTTTGTCTTCTCCTCACTGACCAATTTACAAAAGCACCTAGATATAGGCTTGAATTCATAGTAGATTCATCTGAATGAATGCAGGCAGCTGAATGAACTCTTCTAAACATGAACTGGCTGTTTTAATGTGTGCCCTGCTGCTAAGCAACTCAGGGCAGATGAATCCCTCTCTGTAAGTGCTATCTCTCTCTTGGTTACAATGTAAGTCTCAAATGACGAGTTCAGATGTAGATATCTACACTGCAGATGTCTAAAGTTAATGAGATGAATCCCAACCATAAGCATCCTACTCACTCTGGAACAGAAAAAGGTTTGGAAGCAGCTTACTAGAATATACAAATGGGAACATTGTTCACTTATAATACTTTAATTCCAAGTGCTGTCACCAGCAAAACTACAAAGACCTGGCATAAGATTTCCTAAAAATAATGACACGTTGAAAAAAGGGTTTGTACAGAGCATTACATTTTGCACTTTTGTTATACACATACACTACCGACAGACAGACAGAGCTTGGGGATATTCTATTTTACTGCTCGGACAATTATGGAAATGCCACGTGAAGGTAGGTGGGTTAAATACTAGTACATTATAAAACAAATTCTAAGATTGGGTAAAATGTCAGCATGTGATATGAGCTAGCAGAATTAATTTTTTCCACTCATTTCTTGTTTGTTCAAAATAGAAGAGCTAAGAAGTAACAGCTGCAGTGGTGTCTAGCAACTCAGTTTTATTTTAGATCAATTGCTATTGGTTCAAAATTATCTAGACACTTTTGTTTTATTTAGTGGCCAACAGCTATTTTATTCTTAATTACAGTTTTTATTTGATTTTGGCAGTGTTTCATTTTCATAGTAACTCAAGAAGATGGGTGATTTGTTATTAATCATTTGTGCTTTGAGGGAATCAGGCTAAAGTTATATACCTTCCCTTGAAATATATCATAAAAGACAATTCAGTTACTGATGAGGCATGAATGTATCTAATGGCATATTCTGTAGGGTGATTTATTTTAATTGTCACAGTGGGACCTGTTATTACGCAGTGGTAGAATGGGTCACTGCATTATAAAATTAAAGCTGATGCAAGGCATTCATTTTTAGCTTATTTGTAAATTCAAGTATTTGGGATAAAAATGTGCTGAATATAGAGACACTGTATGGCAACATGCTCAGCAGTAGCAAACGTCTCATAAAAATAAACAACGGCCTGAGAAATTTAAGGGAGTGGCACATCGTGATTCTGTCATATACGCATTTGCATTAGCCCAAATGAAGTCAAAGTATTTAGAAATAATTTCAAAATTTTCAAGGGCAATTAAATGTTCTGGCTTATACTGACATTGGTGGTACATAGGATGGGAAAACAAGCCGAAAAGCTGCTTTTCATGAAAAACACTGCAATTATTTTGCTGGATTCTTAGAAGTGTAAAGATTAATAGCCAATTCTGGATTGGTGACAAAGGACGACTTTGTGGTTTTGGGTCTAGCACTCATAACTTCCTTTTCCTGCTCTGTGCTGGGTCATTATTCATCCAAAAGAGTTTCAGAAGCACTTTTTTTTTTTTTTATGTACCCCTTACTTTAATTGGGGGAACTGGATTTTTTTGAACATCTGTGTCCAGTTTCTGCCAAACTCTGAAGATACAGCAAGGCTCAGTAATGGCCTCACAGCTCAGAATCTTATTATATCATCAGTTCCTGCAAATAACATAAAGGAAAAATATTCCAGGCAAGTTTCAAGATTAAGGAAGACACTGATTTAACTTAAAACTTTTGGCTGAGTCAGATCCTTTGCCTATTTACCCAATTTCAGTCATTTTTTTTTCAATACCTTGTGACACAAGACATTTAAAAAACTACTTTTGGTGTTCATTTCAATTAGTGTCTGCTATTAATCTTGTATTATTTATGTCCCCACATAAAACATAATTTTTATCACAAGCTAAAATACTGTGTTTTAAAAGGAACTGACAAAGTGCACTGTCTTCTTTCCAGAAGCTGAATTTAGATTTTAAGTGGCATCATTACCCATAAGATGGAGGCTTCCTTGCTCTTTTGTTCGAGCTAACCATTATTCAACCCTAAAATGGAACTGAGAAGACATCAGGTACTATTCAGCTTCTGATATTAAGTGAATGCTAGTGACAAAAAAAAAAAAAAAGAGGGTTTCTAGAACTAATTTTCTCATTAATCATTTTGTTTGATAATTCTAGGGAAGAATTATGTGAAACTAGACTGAGAAGCACAGATGTTTACTAGAGTTTATGTTATAGAACATAGCATCACCAGCATCATTCTGAGATTAGATGTAAAAAGATGAGGGCAAGGCCCACTGTTGTGGTTTCCTGCAAGTTACCATGAATTTTCCTGAAATTAGTCACATAAAATTTGAAAGAATCATCACATGTGAACTAGAAATAGCATAATTTCTTTACTTTATGGAGATACTGGATGAAAGTCAGCATAAAAATGTAGTACAAACATGTTAAGCAAAGACCTATTTTCACTAGCCTACTTCAGGCAATGTTAATATAAGACATACTATCACTTTACTTTTCAGAAGAATCCAAGAACAGGGCTGTAATTCTGTAGTCAACAGTGAAATGTCAGGAAAGAAAAATCAAATTAACAGTGTATATATTTTTAGAACTGATGATTAATACACATTCTAAGTAACAGTGAAAGAACAGATACTCATTAGGTGGACATTTACTGATTTACAGATTATCCTAATTAGATTCAGATAGATAATTTATATAAAAAATTTTAAAATATAAAAACCTTAACTTTTTTTTTCTCAAGAAGACAATCTTAAGTGTTATTTCATCTGTAAAAAAATATTGACAAAATCACAGTATATATATGTATTTATACAGATTAGGATATAGACCCGGGGTAAAACATTTCAAGACTATTCAGACTCAGACCAATGTCTTTCTTTTTATGATTCTTGTTTTCTTATTTCTCTGAGTCCTGTAGCGATCAGGATTTTATTACCCTGATGTGGCTTTGTGCCCCAAAAGACTGATGGCTGACAAAGAGTCTCTGGTGCTACAACTGAGCAGCGACATTGCTGTGCCATCCAATGCCCACACGTACTCCCATTTTCTAGGTTAAGGAAGTGATTATTTTGTGTCAGATTCTTAGAACCGAATCTTTCATTAATGTCAAATGCCAGCTAAGCTTTGTCCTGTTATGACACCTAATAGGCAGCAGCCAAAATTCTCTTGAAAATAGTTTTATCATTAGCACACTGTGCTGGTGGGCTCGCTCCATGTAGCTGACACTTGAGTATATATGTTTCCTGCTTTTCTTTCTCTTTTGCCATTAGTTCATTATGATAAATCATCAAAACATAACTAGAGATGGGAAAGTTCTATGTAGCCATTAGTATAGCAAATTTTTTCTTCCCTTATTCGTTCCACTCTTAAATAGGCTGGTAAATGAGCTGCTATACATGTATTGGGATAGGCACCAAAGACCATCAGCTTTTAATTTTCACTCTGTTAATCTCAAAGAGGATTAACATGCCTGGTGCTACAAATACTTTAAAAATTATTTCCCTCATTCTCACCTGAGAAGGGTGAGATGATAGGTGAGTTCTATTCTCTTGCTCATCTTTGGTTCAGGAGGAACTTGTACAGCAGCTGTACAAGAAATTTTCCTTCTCTATAATTCTTCATCTCAGTCTCGTCATATGATTTCATTACAAAAATCATTTGAATCTTTTTACTTAGATTTTTTAGTTAGTGTTAAGATTGCTAATTGTCGTGTTGATTCATGCTGTTCTTTTTCTGTGAAAGCTTCTCTGTTGTACCTATTCTTTGAAGTTATTATCACTTCTTCTAACATTCAATATTTTGCTCTGATTTTGAGATCCATCCAAAAGACAAGAGAAAATTAAAGGAAGTTACCAATGATGACAACTACCTAGGACCTTCAGATAGAAACACTTTATTTTCACATTTGAATAAACTACCTATTACTGCCTGTTTTATACGTAGCTGGCAGCCTGTTTTTTTTTTCTTAAGCCAGGTCAACAAGCAGGTCAATTATCGCCCTGAATTGAGTCTGCTTTGCCGAATTGCTCATTGCAGTGACATACGCATTTGCACTCATTCTCTGCTGCCTTTCCTCAGTTTCACTCACATGTTCTTGTATTGAAAGAGATTAGATTTAGATAATTTCTGCATCATTTTCTTGTCCAGAGAACAAAACCTACTTTTCATATTGCAAAGAGCATATGTTTTAAGCATTTCTCTTTCTGGAAAACACCAAGGAAACCTATAACATTTGTTTTTGACTATTGTGAATGTCAAAACAGATTTAGACTCTTTAGAACTCACTAGTGATGATTAAATATGTGGATAGGTTTTCATTTAAGATATCAAAATCTGATCTTCCTTATCTACTTATCAAACTCCAGGAAGTATATGGAACACTTTATCAACTTATCTTTAGTTATCTATAGTAGAATATTAACATCATTATTAAAATAATTTTAGTGTACTTTTCAGTGCAGACACTGTATGTGGCACTGTTTTTGTCGTCATGATCCTACAATTTTTAGCAGCTGATGCCAGTTGTCCAAACTGAGCAGGCTACAGTTTATACTGTTCATCAGTTCTACACCAGGACTGATTATGTAGACTATAATTATCAGAAAAAAACAGAAACGTGTAAATTGTAGTTCAGGTGAACTGCTCTCTAGAAAAGCCTATAGCCCTCTGCTGACTATAAGGCAGTCTAGTGACTAGATCAAATGTGGAATTTTACATTACAGATATTAGATGAGTTTCATTGCAAGAGACCATGTGTCCCTCCATGTTTTTTACGTTAGTGTTGGCTTCTCTGACTCTGGCTCATCCAAAGCAATCTACTCTTCAAAAGCAGTAGGATTTCCTCCAGCCTACTGCATTCTGAAGCAAGTGTTATCTTTTGTTTCCTTTGATATAGACTGTTAAAAAAGCGCAGAGCATGAGGATACAAAGCTTATTTTATTTATTTTATTTTATTTTATTTTATTTTATTTTATTTAATCTTGTATTGTAAAATTATTCTCATTTTAATAAAAAAATAAAAGAACAAAGCGATGTATTTAGTACAGAAGCCTTAAGACAGGCAACTGTAAGGTAAATCAACATATAACTTGTTCAAATCCTCCCTCTGAAATATCCTTCAAAAGTCTTGATGAGGAGTCACTTTTTTGTCTTAATAGTGTTCAAATTATTTCCACAAAGCTCAGTACCATTTCTCAGCCCATGTAAAGAATAGATTAACTCCATTCAGAAAATCACAAGCCATGAATTTTGTTGCCAACAGTGATGGAGGTAATTTTTAGTTTTATGTCTCCTTCATGGAACCAGATGATTAACATCTGCATGCAAAAGATTCATACAAACTAAATGTAGATGAGATATAAACAATTTGGGGCTGGCAAAGTTTTATGAGGTATTAATCTAAATAAATTCAGTGTAATGATCATGAGGTGATAGACTGACACAAACGGCTAACTCAGTCATCCTTTACCTCACAAGACTAAGTAATCATTCACCTCACAAGACTAAGTAATAATTTGCCCTTTCCAGTTTAGAAGTACCTTCATCCCTAGTCCTTCCTGTCTACCTAGAATTGAAGAAAAAAAAAGTCTTCTCTCTTTAAGACTTCCTCAATATAAAACCCGTCAATACAGAACTCTTAAAAGATTGGTGGTATGGACAGTCTCCAGTGGTATCATGCCCACCTCTTTTCACCTTTCATCTTCTGCGGTTTTCCCTTATCTTATAGGCTCACACCAGTCCCATCATCTCATTCCTGTATTGGTTCGCAGGCAGGCTGGCAGCCACGTGGTTTGTTTCTCAATCTCAGAGTTTGAGCTGAGCCACCACTCCACAAAAGAAACCTCCTAAGAATCGTCCAAGTAGTTACAGACACACGACTTTGAGGCACTTTATAACTGAAATATCTGCGGCTAGCAGAGCTTAATCTGGGGTAATATTTAACTTGTACAGAGAACAAACTGTTAATAGCCATGTTAATAATCTAAAATACATATTGAATACTGACACAAAATGAACATGCACTCTGATACATTGTAAAACAAATTACGAGTTCTTTGCTTCAGGCCTTTTCTGGCATTTAAAGTAATTGCTAAAATGGATATGTTAAGCTTATTCCCAGATGTTGCTACAGTAAAGATAAATGCTAATCAAAAAAAAAAAAAAAGATAGTCAGTGGACTAGAATGAGCAGTATTTAACCTGATACTTTTCAAAACTGTGTAAAATAGGGATTCTAGCTCTAGCTGACTCCAAAAGAGGAAAGGGATCCCCAGCTACTTCTCATAGTAATAACTGGATTCAACAAGACCCAAATTCGCAGGGAGGAACAGACGGACAGACAAATGCAGAGCATAGTGCTAACTAAAAGCCAGGCTTTCCACCATTAAAGTGAACATTCCAATCCTCCCCGAGGAGTTTAAACTAAAAGAACATTTTCCATCTTTGCAAACTAAACTAGTGCAGACATGGCTGTAATAGAAAAACCACAAGAATGACTCAGCTTGTGATAGCAGCCTGCCCACATATAAGGGAATCTCCGAGTTCCTGTCTCTCTTCCTGCTGCTTTTGCACCTTATCCAATTTTTTGTTATTGTTGCTTTCTTTTTACTGCAAAATAGATTCTGGAACAAATATTCCTCCTTCTATCTTAGTCAAGTCGTTTCTTTGATGTGGTGGAGAATCAAGTTCCCACTAGCTTGTTCACTTCCTGACTTCCTGGGATGATAAATCTCTCATTCCTTGAGAGATCTGAAGAGATCTTCAGCAGTTTGCTGACACAGACTATGCCACGTTCGTAGCCATACGATGTCTGCATCTGAGTCACCAGCCTGAGGTGAAGTACTGGTTATAGAGACAACTATGGTCTCTATATCCTTTATGGCATACAAAATATGGGACCCTTCCTAAGCATCCTATAGTAATTTAAATTTAATCTTAAGGAGCCTTTGTGATCATGGGCAAATTATTTCTGGGTGGATCTCCAAAGATATTTAGATGCTCACTGAAATCAAAAGTTATGTGAGATTTAGGCACCAAAACTGAGGATATCAGTTTCTTCTTCTTTATTATTCCCATTTCCAGCTACTGAGATGAGAGACAACAACATTTCCTTCAAATGGGCAAAGACATAAGGATAATTACACCATACATTATGTGGTGGTAAGATTACATAATGATAAAAGCTGTTAAAGGGCTCAAAATAAAGAGCTTTCTGATGCACAAGTTCCGTTTTCATTAATGAGTCAGAAGAACATGTTTAGATAGAGGTCTTGTATATCAGCAATCAAAGATAAATTGCGAAGTGTTACGTCCAGCACTCTCTCTCCCTCTCGTCTCATGTTTCTGTCTCTAGTCTCATTTTGACAAGTTGTGAAAGCTCTACTTATGGGTCATCAATATTCAGTATTCTTAGGAGAAGTCTGATGTTTTGAATGGCTGCTTTCTCATTTGGTTTTCTGTCAGTGATCAAAAGGTGGCAGCCTGGAAGACAACACCAAGATTTTTTGGCTGCTGTTTTTTTTTTGTTGTTGTTGTCATTGTTTTGTTCTGTTTTTGTTTTGCTTTGTTCAGTACTCTTGTTTGTTCTTAGCTTGTCATACTGCAGGAAATGTATGTTTACTATTAGCTGCTCTCTCTGTCCTTCATCCACCTTCCTTTATCACGACTATCATTCTTACTTGTCAGCAGTGATGTGCTAAGACCACTTCTACACTTCCTCAGCAGTCATATGATATTTCAGCTCCTACACATTATAGGTCTTCTGCAAGTCTTTTTTTCCTTCCTTCCTGCTTACCACTCCCTCCTCTTAAGTCTATGACAACAGTAATAAAATATAAGGAAATATAACTCCTCTTCTGCAAAAAGCATCTCAGCAATGTCAGGAAACTTTTTTATTATTATTCTTTTGTTATCTATTTGAAACATTACAGTCCATTGTTATCATTGATTTAAATAAAATACTGAATTAACAATAACTTCATATGTTTTCATACAAACATATCCCCTTGGAGGGACTCAAACCTTATCCAGGTATTTGACAGTCTCAAAGCAGAGAACTTGGAAAGGACAGAAATGTGACAAAAAAGCTACAAGAATGATGCTTAGGGCCGCTAAGGCTTGACAAACAGATTGCATAGAAGAAGGAAAAGTCTGCAAACAGCCAGAGAAGGCAAAGATATTTGTCTGGAGAAGGCAAGTCTTTAGGATTCAAAGTGCTTTGCTCATTTTCTAAAAATTTTCCTTTTTATATGGAATCTGACTACATTAATATTATTCTAATTGCAGAACAGAGTAGGTCACACTTCTACAGAGTAGTAAAGGAAAAAGAAATAGACAGAAAAGATTATCAAGGATAGCAAATAAGGAGTAAAGTATAACATGCAATAAGAGATGTATTTCTTATTATTTTCCCAGGATTACAAAAGAAACGGGAAAGAATCTGAACTTGCACTGCCTGTATCCAAAGCCAAGGATCTAAAATTCGTACCTAAAACTCATTATTCTTTTTGACTTGTTTGTTAACTAGAAAGTATGAGGTTTTTTTTCTTTGCCTGGTTATTAAAAATCTTCCTTAATTTAGTTCTATCATCTGCAAACATCATTTATTTTTGATTTTGGGATGTCATTTATGAGGGGGAAAACTATTATAGCATCTGGACTTACCCCTTTTACTTATCCTAACAGCACATAAAAAGCTCAGTTATAAAACATCATTGTTTACAGTGAAAATCTCAATCAAGTGAACCCATTACCTATCAAGTTAGAGTCAAAGTAGGTATTTCTCACTACCACTAATTATTTTAGTTTGTTGTATATTCTTCCTTTATAAAATGACACTTGATGGAATTATTTTATTTCAGGGTTTGCAAATACGCTTCATCAACTCTTCTAGAAAACAGGCTGTTTTTAATATAAATTTTGTCCATTTTTCCAGACTGAATATTTATTTCTCCATTATTATTCTGTAGATAATAATTTAAAAAACCCCATCATGACAAGGTTGGTCAAACTCTCGAACAGGTTACCCAAGTCACGCAAACTCACAATTCTTATAGAGCTGAAACTCACCTGGAGAGGCTCATAGGCAACCTGACTTAAAATTATTCCTGCCAAGACTGGGAGACTGGCCACTCAGAAGGACTCCCAGAGGTATTCAGATATTACTGAACTGTTGAAATAAAACAAACATAAGAAATAGCCAATTAAAACAACAATAAAAAATAACTCAGATACCTGTTGCCTCTTTATTATTATTATTATTATTATTATTATTATTATTATTATTATTTTCCAGGAAGCCTAAGTAATATGCTATAGATAAGAGAGATATTTCTCTATTCACATACCTATACCTTCACTTATGAATTCTACTGCTATGTATTAATTAGCAAAATCCCTATATTCACACCTGTAAGCCAGATGTTGCTGAGCATACAAATGCAGCTATAGCCATGGACACATTGTCACCATATTATAGGCTAGTAAGCCATTACATTTTAATGTTTTAAAAAGTAATAAGATAATAATAGAAAATCTCTCAGCAGCTGTCATTGTGGTAGGAAAAATGTGCTATTGCTAGACAGCATTAACTATCTACTAAGTCTTAATACTTTGGACCACAGCCAAAAAGCTTAAATCATCACTTTTAACTATATTGATCTTACAGTTAAGTTACTATAATAATATAGTTTACAATTCATCAATGGAGGTGTTGTTTTTTTTTCCTTTTTTCTTTCAAAATAAAAAGAGAGACAGTAATCTGAAATGCTCTGCATGCTCTGGTATACAGTCAGTTAATGATGTGGCATGCAAATAGAGAGAACTAATCTGAAGAGACTGTTATTAAATTATACTGTATCCCCTGGTAGTGGGAACAGGTAGGTTCGAAGTCTCTATTGTGGTGAATTAAGTTTCATTTAATGAAACCTTCATTATTTCCCAACTCTATATGAAAAGAAAACTAAATAGATTGCTTCTGGGCACGTCACTGGAAGTAATCTCTGTTCTCTGAAAGTAACCATGCCCTGAACATGATTAACATTTTTAGATTTCTTAAATAGCTTCCATAGTGAATAATGGGGTTATTTCCTTGTCATTCAAATATCATTGATGATATTAGTAATATGGGGCTGGTTCTGAAAATATTGTGTTTAAGCAACTAGAATGAGCAATAAACAGACTGATTATGAGCTAGAAATGAATGACTACATTTTATGCCTGAAGATAAGTGCAAACTTATTCAACCTAACTAGTTTATGACAGAGAATTAGGTCAACTGGAAGTGGAAGTGTTATAAAGCTCTTGTGGAATCAAAACCCAAGCTGAATAATTTTTTGTTTCAGTGTCTGCCTTTTGCTTTTGATGATTTTTTGTGTGTTTTCATAAATTATAACTCTTTCCTTGATCAAAATAACCATAATTTAATAATAATTTTATTTATATTAAAATTATTATATATTTATGTATACAGCTACAAATAAGAAAAGAGAGGGACAGAGAGAGAGTGTATTGTGAATTCTGCCATTCTGTACTGGAATTTAGTCATTGGATGATAAGCACAGGGATAATTAAGGGAGTCACAGCTGTACTATCTGGAGCAAAGCAGGGAATCCTGAAACATTACAATACAGACCAGGATTACAGAAAGGTGGAAAATATTTACCTAGCTTCATACTAATCAAAATACCAGAGCTAATATTCCTTTACAGCTACAGGAATCAAGTAAGCATGGGCTCCAGGTTTTATACCTTAAAAAATAATAATGTCATAGGGACTTTTAACCATTATTCATCAAGTTCCCAAGTGGGCTGATGCCTCCTGCCCAGCACGTGAAGCAACCAACTTTGTTTAGTTCCAATGTACAGTCTGACATGCACATATGAGATAAAGCAGATAAAGTTACATGTTCTATACCTCTCTGGTTCCTGATGAACACCACAAATTTTGTCAACTGCTGGAAACTCTGCAAGGTGCACTGAACATCCTCCCAAGTCATAAATTTTAGCCAAATAATTTTGGCAGTTAGGCTAGAGGAGAAAAAAAATCTTTCTAAATCGGCATAAAACAAGCTTCTCTCAGAATGCTACAACTTCTTCTCGGAAGTGAAAAAAAAAAAAATTCTGCAATTCATTTTAAATGAAACTTGTGTGCTTTTTTTCTGAAACAAAATAAAAAAAAAACTATTGAGCAACAGTCATTTATGGCTCACTGATACCTGAATTGCTTTCCATTGTGGTTTTCCAGTGATGAAATCCATATGAATATCTGGTAATATATCATAATTTCAGAATTTAGAGCAAAAGCACATAGCATGTAGATAGTACTGGATTTTATATCCCAAAATGGATAATATCTTACTGAGAAACTTCCTGCCATGCCTGAAATATGGTACTTCAGTGTAAGGTATTATTCAGCCTAAACATGTTTGTCTGGAAGGGGGCCATAATTCACAGTGCAAATTAAACTCTGTTTTTATAGAAGCCTGAATTTAAAACATTTATTACACTTTTTACACTTGTTATATTTTAGTTTACTATTCGGAATTGTCATGGTTGTTTATTCTTTTATACATTAACGAGCTGTCCATCTGACCTACCTACCCTGCAATAGTCTGTACGAGTGACCTGCTGAGAAGATCCTCTTCCGAACTAGATTATCCTTTGATTTTCTGATATTAGATGCGCTATTTAAGGCAAATTGTAAGGCTGAAGAGATCATAAGAAACTAGGCATGAAAATGCATTTTTAGGACTGGATTCATGATAAATATCTTATTTTTGTAAGAGAACTTGCCTCTTCCCAGGGATTGATGGAAAGTCTGAAATATCCAGTCCTTTATCAGGTCGTTCCTAAGGTATTAGGAAAGCAATAAAAGCTTTTTCAATACAGTATATATTATGTATGTTGCGTATGTATGTGGAGCATGGGTTTTTTGTTTGTTTGTTTTTTTGAGAAAGTGTGATTATTTTGCATTTTCCCTCTGCTTTATTGAGCATTTTTAAACAGACACAGTCAGTATATTTTCAAATGTTGCTTCATTACCTGTGTCCAAAAGAATGAATACATATCCATTATGCAATGAATAATTCTGCAATTTACTGTCATATCCAACTTTTTGCTAGTGGAGGTAGTAGCTTGTAAGTTAGTGACTGATTTGTAAAATTACTCCAGATATAAAGTAGATGGTCACAATTTAAGTACAAGACATTATGGCTCAAAATAAAAGGAACTCTTTTGTTATTTTGTGTGAAAAGAGATAACATTAAGCTTTACTTGCCTTGTCTAGTTGAGATCAAGTTTGGATATTATCAGTCATGAATCTTATGCCAACAACTTATAAAGTCACAAAGCATTTAATTTGGAAAGAGAGTGTTTGCAGAATCTCATTTCCAGATGAGACACTCTGTAGACATTTTGTCACCATTCACGCGTTAAAGATAGTAGCTCTCGTAAATATTAAAATGAAGCATTCATATCTGAGAGTATATTTACAAATCATCGCAAAGAGTTAGAAGCATTGAAGCATTTTCGGTAGCCATAATTTAATTATAAATGGGGTTACTGTAAGTACATTTCCTTTTATTCAGAAAAATTCTTGCCGTAAACTTTTTCTTTGCCATTTTTTCCAGGAGAAGTACACTTTGATTCAGTATTTCTCCTCATCCAGATTTGTTCGTCCTATAAAATATAAATACATATATATAACAATATATAAAATGTATATATAATATATGCATCTGCACTGAAAAGAGGGGGAAACACCTATCAAAGATGTTGTCTATTCACTAGCTTGTTTTATCCCTCCTTAATCCACTTGTGTGGAAAGAG
Organism: Tinamus guttatus; assembly: GCF_000705375.1. The sequence continues at coordinate 104,052 of NW_010585690.1, forward strand.
AATACATCATAAATTGAAATCCTATCCACTATGCCAGGTCCACAGACCAAATAATTTTATGAAGTCAAAGGCTTATTGCTGCTGATGGAGAAGTAGTGATCTCTGTTTTCTCACTTTTTCCTTTTTTGGGGGGAGAAAGGTCATAGGGTAGATATGAAGAAGTTTACACAGGCTACAAAACACAACCTTACCAAGGAGGAATAGAAATACTCAAAAATCTGAGAATGTCAAACAACTAAAAAGGCAGAAAACCATTACAGATTAAGCAGCCAGCCTGACTTTGTCTCTGTGACAGTGAGAGTAATGTTTAAGGAGACACTGTTTGGAGAAAATGTTCACTGCTATCTATCTGATGTGCCACCCTATCTACAGGTTACCTTTATGACAACCTGCATAAGCAGTCAGCCAGAGGCGGAGAGATGGACAGAAAGCTGAATGCTTTGCTGGCTGACTGCCATTCTCTGCATGGTGACTGATAATAACACTTAATCAAATTCCTATCTGGGGTCTTTATCTCACACCAGCGTAGGCATTCATTCACTTGTTATTTGGATCACGTCTCCCTGTCGCTAGTAACAATCTGAAAAAGATAACATTTGCTGCTATTTTTATTTATTTTCCAGGGAAAGATAGAGGTTTTGTTGTTCTTGTTATTGCTGGGTTATTTTGCCTTCTTATCCTCTCTCCCTTCCCCAGTACACATATACTGGATTATTGGTCTTCAGTTGAACTCTGTAACACTGAAGAAGGTCTAGTCTTTTCCATGGGAATTTATTTTTTAACAGAAATGTTTGCTGCTTATTGAAACAGTGAATTCATATGCAGTTGAACTTGGCTACATAAGGGGCTGAATGTCTAAGAGCAAGAAAAAATACTGTATTACTGTTGATAAATCTTGGCCACAGATAGATTTTGACAAGCACTAAAAATGGGGTCTTAGTTGTGCATATGAAGTCCTCAGTAGAAGTCCTCAGACACATCTCAGCAGTAAAGGAGAATGTCTGGAAGACACACTCAGCTTTCTGGGATCCTAAGGCTGTTGTATTAAGAGTCTAATTCTTTCCCTCCTCTGTAGACTAGAGGTGCAAATTATTCCTGACTGTTTTTAGTCACTGATGTAACTGAAAAGAATTACCTCACAATTCAGACCTCCAGTGGGAGAACTGTGGGGGAACTGTGATTCATTTAGTGAAATATGGTCTGAATGTGACCATACTAAGGCCATATAAGTTTCTGAGGGTGCTTAGTGTGAATTAGATATGTCCTGAAGACTGAAGTTTCAGTTGGCTGCTCATTATGTTTTTAAAAGTTTTGAGTCTGACAGTACTAACTTCTCTTTATCATTACTCCCCAGGAATATACAGCAACAGATAGCTGAAGGTCAAGGAGCATAAATATCTCACAGCCAAGGTCTAATGGAGAAATAAAGTTGCAGAAATATTCACTCTGTTTAGGATGAAAGGGATGGTGACAGAAGACTATTATTTGTCCTTTCGCTTTCAGTGTCCCCCACTAAACATTTGGCATAGCAAGAAGCTGGCAGGCAACTTTGTGCAGGATGCCCATAGTTTCCAAGTAGACGAGAGCTGTAATGGGTTAACTTCTAGAGGAAATGAGATTCTGTCCTCCTTTTCAAGTAATCCAGTTTTGGTCTGGTTTCCACAGCTTGATCACACAACAATCATTTGAAGATTTGGGAAGATTTGTACCCGTTAATTCTCAAACATCTAAGAGCTCTAAATTTTTATTCTGTCTTCTGAGATAGAGCTGGAAAGGGGATAATGATATTTTCTCATCATTTGAAGGGATGGTACAGATTCTTGGTGCTCTGTCATACATTTCTAAGTTGACTTCATCTTTGGTCAAAACTGACTCTAAAATTTCTCATGAAATGAAGGGAGGAGAAAAGCAAGTACACCTACATGTCA
>NW_010585690.1:106008-126742 GCF_000705375.1 Tinamus guttatus
GAAACTGTCTGGAAAAGTCAACAAACCACAATGAATCTCAGACCTTTGCCTCAAAACAAACATAAAACTTGTTAAAGATTTCAACTGAAGCAAGCTAATTTGCTAGGAGTTGGATTTCATTTTATTTTATTTTTGGATATCACTCACCAGTGTTCAAGAGATATTGGCAGGCCAGTTCTGACCTCAAATTCAAGTTCTGCACAAAGAACTTTTTCTGAAAGCTTCGGCTAATGAAAGCAAAAATCACAAATATTCAAAATACACTGAAGTGAAACAGCTGGTTTAGTCTAATTTGCCAAGCCAGAGGAAACTGTGAAAGGGAAATAAAGATTATAAAATCTAAATAGTAAACATTATGCATTAGTCTGACCATTATAATAGTCTTAGAAGCATAAAAAGATGCAAACAATGTTTATGTTCCATTATTAAAAAAAAAAGAAAACCATCTGATAACACATGAAAAATAATATTTTGCATTGTCTTTTTTCATTCATTTTATTTCTACAAGAAAGTTACTTTCCATTAGTAATATGCAAAGATAAAAGGGCCTAATACTGTCAACCACAAAATAAAATCTCAGCATACAATGCTTACCTCTCGACATCAGTAAACTTGAACAGAAAAAGAACAAACTTGAACAAGTTGTACTTTCAGCATTATCCCAAGTTCAAAGTCTTTGGAGCTCTTTGGCCACATCTTATCGAAAGCATAGTTATTTTCAAAATTTTTGTCCTATCACAATGATTTGATTTCTGTTGCTGTCTCCTAAATTCTGTGATACACCAGATGTCATTGTCTTCAGTGAGATTTCATGGATCAGATAAGAACAGTTTTGAAAACTGATAATATCAGGAAAATATGGAAATGCAAGCAGGTGAAGCTGGAAAAGTGTTCATTAAAGTCTAGTGAAGTGAAGCTGATATTTCAGACATCCCACAGTAGCAATAATCCAAACATTATCTTCATGAAAGAGGCAACTTCTCACTCACATGGTCTCTCTAGCAAGGAGAAGTTCAAAAACACAATGCCTTAAACTATTAATACTTTTAACTGAGAAAATGGCATATATTTTAGCCATATCTTCTAAATTACAGTTTATCATTTTTGTGGATTTAATTTATATCTTGTTATTTTGTATCAGTCATAACTAGAATATCCCCTTTTTTTGACCCATTCTCATTCACTCTGCTAATGGGTTTCCAGTCCAATCATCCAGATCAATGAGTTTCCTTCAGGGTATGGCTATCTTTTCCTATGGATTCTAGAGGAGATTATGAAAATTCGATCATTACTGACTTTATAGGATTACTGAAGATTATTATTACTGAAGACGGAAGGAGCAAAAGTACCTTGGGTGGATAAAAAGACAGGCATCAATAAAAAATTGAAAATAACTTTCATATTGAATTTGAACAGTAAAATGCAACATAAGGAAAATAATTTAAAGAAGAAAAAATATATGAACAACATGCAATAAATAACCATAATATACTAACTTTATTTAAACAAACTCTGGATTCAGATCTAATACTTGGATAGATGTTGTCTCTCACCATCAGAAACATATATAGATTTTAATTTCTTATAATGGGTACAGTATTGCAGATGAGTTTGACTATTCTGCCTATCTCATTGTTGTGAGCTCAAATTTTAATAAAACCATCCCCAAAGTACACTAAAAATATATTTTCATCACTTATACTTCAGAAATAAACTCTGTTTCAGGCAGAATTGGTATCAAATCTGTTGATATCTTTTTTTTTCTAGCGAAATCCTTTGAATGTTAGACTTGGTGTTAGAGTTGGTGTCAGTTGTTCAAAACCAACACAAAGGTTTCACAAAATGTATCATTTTGTTGGATCTAGTACATACTAATTTTTTACAAGATTATTGTTTTCGTTACATTACCATTCCTCCGGAAATATCTTTCCACTATCCTTTTGTGGGTTTTTGCCCCTTGTTTATATAGTCATTCTTTGACAATAAAGTAATGCTCTGGCAATACAGATGTCTAGTGGACAGCAAATATCTTTTAATAAACCTCTAAATGGATTACCTCTTGTGCTCAGAGAGGTTGTGGAGTCTCCTTCTCTGGAGATCTTCAAAACCTGCCTGGATGTGACCCTGTGCCATGTGCTCTAGGTGTCCCTTCTTTAGCAGGGATGTTGGACTAGATGATCTTTTAGAGGTCCTTTCCTACCTCAATCATTCTGTGATTCTGTGATTCCGTGTGCGAACAGGAATTGGTAGATTGTGTTAAGCAATTTATCCCCAAATAATTACATGTTATTTTGCTAGTTTACTCAATGAATGATAAGTTTCTTAACTATGTGGAAACATTTTGTTTCGTGAATATGGTATAGACTTAATAAGAATTAGTTTACTCAAGTTCTGTAGGAATAGAGTCTATATCTTAAAAAAATACAGATACTAGTATCTCTCATCTCTATAGCTCATTTCACACACACAAGTTTTATATATTTTGTAGAATTCCTATTGAGAAGACATCCCAGTTATCTTTACAGTGTTCTCATTTCAAATACAGAAACTTACACCCATACATGCTGTCCTGCAATATAGCGTGATACTAATAGAAAGAGTAATAAAATAGCCTGAGGCACAATGAGAAAAACAACACATCTGATCAGACGGCAAGAGTTTAGCAAGCAGAATGGAATTTATCTATCAATCTGCTCTGTGTTCATTCATTTCAGCAAGGCCATTAGTGAGTGTGCTTTGCTCACAAATAATCAAGTCTACACTTTTGTGCCTCAGCAGAAAACAAGGATGACCTGATTTGTGATTAGGAGTTCAAATAAATTACTTCATTTAACTCAGTGGTTTTCCAACAACGTAAAGCTAAATGAGATCAGAAGATCTCACCAAGGCACAGTGTCTCTAAAACATCTTTGTAGAGAAAAAGCAAGTACACTAATGCAACAGTCACACAGCAGTTACGGTCACTGCAACCACTTCCTGATGTATTCAGAAATTTCCTTTTATACTGCTGTCTTCACACAATTAATCAGATTCCGTTGTGATTAGTTTAAGATGATTAATGCAATCCTAGTCTAAACAGCACTTTCAGGACTAGGTAGTTCTATAATTAAACTTTCTTTCCTTACAAAAAACCCTTGAGTATAGCCTCCAGCAGTGGTATCCAACTACAGAAGCTTGTTATATGAACTTCCTCCTCACTAGATGTGATCTAGTAACCAATGAAATTGGAAGATCCTTTTTTTTAACTATAATGGGAGCTGCACTGTTCTCTCCTGTACATGAGCCAAAGCTCCCTAACATCAAATGGCCTTTGGATTAGCCCTGGAAGGAAAAAATGGTATGATACAAGATATCTGTTAATCTAGGTTTAATACATATACTATTTAATATCCAGTGTGTGACATTCATATAAAACCTTAAATTATGAGGATTTCTTGGATAAGGTAATCTTAACCCTTCCCTCAAAAGGTCCTCCGCTTTCCATGGGCTAATTAAAAGGGACAGATAGAAAGCATAAATATGAAGGTGCAGTCTCATCATCAATGTACTAACCTGATATAGAGAAAGAAAATGAAATTTGTCCTCCAGTGGGTAACTGGGTATCTATAAATAACAGACAGTTTCATTAATAACAAATTAGAAAATCTTACACTCTGCTCAGTAATTTACACCACTAAGAGGTGATCACTATTGATCCAAATCACTTCCAGCAGGAGGAAGGTTTGAATCTCAATTACTCATGCTCCTAGAAAGTGCTGCTCAGCTCATGGGAGGGTGGTTACCCTCCATACCCATTTCCCAGGCAGCTGGCGACAATTCTTATCAGGGCCCTGCCAGTTTATGGGGTAGAAGAACAGCTACTGTAAAAAATTCAGAGAGATGTAGATATGAAATAACACCTGCTTTTGAACATTGTCGAGACTCGGACAATTTCTAGGCAAATTATATCTAGACTTGTGATTACCTTCTAAAGGAAATGCAGAACTGTGTGTTACGGGAGGTCATGCATGCTGGAAGTTTATAAAGATTCAGAATAAGACTGGGCTGATTCATGAAAGACAAATCCATTAAGAACTGTTAAAAGCTGGGACCTCAGTCTCAGGAAGTCCCTTAGTTAAAGTTCTCTGCAGGTTGAAGAGATATTCTCTCAAAGGAGAACTACATGCCTGGCTAACATTTATAAGATTACAGAGCATTCACACTTGGAGTAGGTTGGATGAATAAATGTTCAGGTTCTAATGTCTTTTGAGGACATATATATTTTCACAGGTGGACACTTAGGAAACTCTGACATTAGGAATCAGTGTAATACCAGTGGCCTGAAACAGTAGTTAGCCAGCTATGTTCATAGACCTAGCTAGCCCTTATATTCTTTGTTTCCATTTCCTCATCTATAAAATAGAGAGTAACCCTGAAAAATCATTAATTCATAGAGAAATGAGAAAATAATTAGAGAATCTTCACTCATCCCTTTGAAAATTGAAAAGGATCATGTATGTGTAAGGCATTTTAGTATTATTACTAAATATCAAAGCATTTAGGAGTGCACATTCAAAAATCTGTGCAACACAGTGGTTTGACTAGTAATCAGTGATATTTTGAATGAGAAATTTCTGGCTAAGCAACCAGTATGTGTGAATGAAGCTAAATTGAGTTGTAAGAAATATTGGCTATTACCAGTACACAACTAAAAGCTGTGTGCTTAGAACTCTGATCAGAATTAGGAAAAGTTAGGGGGGTGGGCTTTTTATTTATTTATTTATTTTTGTTGGTTCTAATAAAATAAATGCCTATATTGGCAGAGGCTGTAATTCAAACAGTTGTATCTATAGAAAGATTTCTTTGATTAAATCTAGTATCTTTTTCTATAAATGATTAGTAGGATTATTTCATTTTGCATGTTTTTGATCACACAGATAGGATTTTATGATGGAGGAAATTTGAGATCAGTAGACCAGTTTCATCACTGGAGTTACTCTGCAGGTTTCAGGGAAGATGCACTCTTGTCCCCCAAAATCAGTATTGCTTTGCATGCAGTAAAACTGATTAAGATCAAGGGTAGAAGGCAGGGCTACTATGGAAAGGAAAATATTCTGATAGTTTTAGTTTTGAAAATTATATTTCCATAAAGAAATCTGTTTGAATTACTTCTTCCTGTGTTCTATTCAGCTTAAATAAATTCACCCTTCAACTCCAAAGGATACTATTTCATGGACAGCGGGTTACTGTTTATAACTTAAACATTCCTGTAATTTCATTTAATCTGAGCTGAAATTTCATGTAATTTGAGCTGAAAAGTGACATGTATGAGCTCCTGGTTTTAAGATGCACAAAGAAAAGCAAGGACATGGCCCAGTAATTTCAGTCAAGCAGCTTCATCTTGCTCTCAGTATGCATGGGTCCTCAGCACAGCCATGGTGAAGTTAAAGGAGCCACACAGCTTTAGGCCACCTAGAAAGCTAATTCTGCATGAGGAAAAGGCACACACACCTCACAGACACCCAAAGCATTTTCTTAACTAATATTCTGTAACTAATGGAATAAATCATCATAATTCAGTTCACATTAAATACTATAATAAATAATTTTAAGCTGCTGGCTTTTATTTTTTTTCTTCTAAAGTTATAACATGCAGCAGATACTAGATAATAGCTTATGTCAACAGGAAGATATTTCTTTCCTTGTGAATTAAATTTTAAACGTCTAAACCATGTTTAAGTGTGAAAATTTTTTACTCTGAAATCTTCTCTCTAAAGGTGCACCTTAAATTCCTGTTATAACTGTCCTTTTGTGGTGTGATGCATAGAATACCTAGGAATGAAAATGTTGCTCTTTAATACACACCTGCTACGTGCCAAGGATATAAAGAGATCTATCAAAGGTATTGTATATTAGTTTGATGGTACTACATTACAAATTATTTTCCATCCCTCTTTAAGGAATATAAAAGCTTCTTGTCGCCCAGTTTATTTGTATATTACTAGCTATACCCATGTTAAAGAAAGTAAACAAAAAATCCTTTTTTTCAGGGATTTGAAAATTATTACTGGGGTCTTTTATGGCCATTTTTTTGGCTCCGTATTGAAGTCACCTTGTTCCCAGAATGATAATCATCTATTTCTCTCCTCATACTACTGAGCTGGGCATGACCTCACCTGACTCAATAGAAATTGATTTTGTTGTTGGACCCCTTGCTAGTGCAAATTAATCTTAGATCTATGCCAGATCAAGAAAGCAAGACATGGAGTACAAAGACCTCAAGTACCGAGAGGAAAAAATAGTTCTGGAAAAGGTATTTTAAGTTTGGAAAGATAGATGGTTACAATTACTTGCTTTGATAGAACATCTGTAGTGTAAGAGGAAGGAATGACAAGGGCTCTGAGAAAAAGCTGTAACTTAATAGCCTAATTTCCTGACTGGCCCCACAGAAATATCTGTCTGTTTCTGACAGCTGATGAAAATGCACCAGGATTTGATTTGCTCACCACTGTGGGACAAATTCTGTCTGATTTCTCCCTTGCTTCCCTTGAACTACGAGAGTAGAACAGCCAGGCTCTGGTTCTACTTTCGACCTTCTGCATTATTCACTTTTTTTTTTCTAATTTTCTCCTAAAGATATTTTAGTATTTGTCTTGTTTCCACCATAATGGACACCCTTCCTGGTTATTTAAAATATGTCGATATTGTCTTAAGCAAACAGAAACATTATGTTTGTAGACATTTCATTCCCCTTTAAAGAGCATCTGCTCTGTGCCACATGGGTTCTCCTGTAATGAATGCCAAATATAGCTAGCACATTGACCTTATTTTTACAGCCTGTAAAGGATTCCTGTGAACACTACAGTCCTCGACAGAACTCAAGAGTTATTAGATATTTTTGGGCCCCTGTAGCCCATACTACTGTAACAGCTGATCATTAATGACTGATTAATCAACTTAAATAAAGAAAACTGTGTAACAAGTAGCTTTATCTTGAGACTTATATGTTTTTCTTCGCAAAACTCCATGGTAAATGAAATAAAATGTTCCAATATTGTATAAATGAATGCTAAATAAATCAAATGGAATAAATTAAGACTTAGACATTAGGCAAAATCATTTATTCTAGCTTTGAAAAAGATCAGAGGCAAAAGAGAAAAAGAAAAAGAAAAAGAAAAAAGAAAAACAGAAAGAAAAAAAAAACAGCCAGCAAGTCTTCTGATTTCAGTGTATCAGCTAGCTCTTTCTTGATCTGCTGCTTTAGCTACTCTCAGACAGGGATGTGCATAAATCCTGTTTTTTATTTCTTTGTCTTTTTTCAGTGAAAAATTATCCCTACTCTAAAACTGAAACAACTTTAGAAGCAATATCTTATTACCAAGTCACTTTAAAAGATGCGACTACAAATATAATGAGGTGCTTAAGTAAAGAGCACAACAGCTGAAAATCTCCATGACTTTGCTTAAACGAGGCTGGAAGACTACTTGAAAGCCCCAGGAGCCATAGATAAACATGTATTGTAAAGCAAAACAGGACTGAATCTGACCAAAAAGTCTATTTAGTCACAGTATCATTATGGAGAAGAAGTCATGATGTGTTAGTTGCTCTGTTTTAGAGAAACTTTAAATTCATGGGTGTAACAACCTAATTTGTCAGAACACTCGTACTGTATTGTATTGGGAGTCACAAGCTCTACTGGTCAAATAGGCAAATCACTTCAAATGTTTCCCTCTGCTGCCATCCTTTATCTGTCCTGCTTAAAATAAACTTACTAAAACAGGAATTCTTAGCTGGTTAAGAGGAAAATCACAACAGCCCAGGAAACTCTGAGACAAAACTTCTGGGCCAAATGCACAAATAGGTCAACGAAGACTCTCTCTGGAAATAGGAAGCTGTCTCGAAGACTGCTTCTCCACCACAGACAGTCTTGGGTGATGTAAAAAGGCAAGCTTTCCCACAGAATAGGCTTCCTATAAATGGATATCTAAATATTTGCTGAGTTCTACCTACTCTTATGATTTTTATTTTTCAATAGTTTAAATAATCTTTTGGCTTAAGAGAGATTCAGAACATCATTTTGTATTTCAAAACATGATCAGGATGTATATATAATAAACGCAATATATTAAAAAATAAAAATCACCATGACTTCCTCTTTCCAGAGCTATGGACAGTCTGGAAAAAATATTCGCTTTTCATCATGAAAGAGAGAGAGTTTTGGAAATTGAGGAATATTTCATCGCAAAGGGATCTGTATTGACATTATGTAAAGCAAATTATGAAGCATTCTGCATGATACACTGCTGAAAAAAAAATCCACTTATTTCACTGAATATATATTGGTTTATTTCAAGGTAGAATTATTCTTTTAATAAACTTGTTTAATTTTATATATTCAAAATCATTGCTTGCAATAAGAGATTTTTAAAAGATACTAGACATTAGATACACCTTAAAATACAATAATACTTAAAAGAAAGATTATTACACTGTAGAAAATAGCTGGAAAATGAAAGGAGTTTATAGATGGATATAGCCTGGTGTATTTAAACTTTGAAATGTTCCTTAACTAATAAGTTGCTTAGCACATCAATTTAACATGATTCTTGAAAAAATAGACAAAAATACTGGGTTTGTAAGTCGCAGAGATCATCTCTGTGATGACAAGTGAAGTATTGAAATTTATTGTAAAAATAAAATCAAAAATGAAAATAGTCAATATGAGCCTGTCAAAGATATCTTCTAATGTTCCACCTTTATGGGTTGTGTTCATCAGCCAAAAGCTGTTAAAAGCAAATTTGATGACTAATTCAGTATTCAGGGAACTACGGCACTGGTCCGAAAAGAGATGAGGTTTAATCCCAGAAGACAGCGTCCGTGCAATCATTATGCTTGCAGAAGCACCAGCTGGTTTTGGCATAGGTTACATGACCGCAAAATATTAAAGAAATCACTAAGCTCTTCTTGATTGCTGTTTTAACTAGTCAAAACAGGTTATGTTCACTTAGTCATGGACTAATCATACAGGGTTAATCAATACTGTGATTACAATACATAAAGAAGAGAAGAGGAAAATAGTCATAATAGTTTATCACAAGTGTGTTTCTATTTCTCTGGAACATTTCCCTCAAAAAATATTATAGCTGTTTCTAGAGCAGTGTTTCAATGTACAGTTTTAGCATGCAAGACAATAAAGACATCCAATAACATCAGAGTAATTCAAAAAAATATTTCTTTTTTTTATATTTTGAAGTGTACTTCTTCCATAAAGAAGTTCAATAAAATGGAGCTATGCAAATTCATGGTAGTAGTAAAGATTAAAGCACTATGAAAATATTCTTAAGACTATAAAGATGGCTTTCACCTGTGAAAATAAAAGTCAATTATGCTCCTAAAAACTCTCTCTTTTGGCATTTCCAAATTGAAAACTTCTGTCATCTTAAAAGTTATGCAAGAGGGAGGAGGGCTGTTCAGAGGCCAGTCACCCTTTCTGTTTCAAAGGCAATTGCCAGCTTTTAATTTGCACTGCGTTTGAGCCTCCTCTACTGTACCCAGCAATATCCCAACACATTTTATATCCTGAAGCACCTTCTCATGCTCTCATGCTCCCGGGCAAGTACCCGGGTATGTCATGTATACCACGGATTCATATCATAAACTCTGCCATGGGCTGTAGCCAGCTTCACTGCCAGAAGAGCATGTGTTTACTAAGGTAGAATGCAGCGAATCCACAACGGATTTTCTGTGTCTAGAAATAGATGGAAACGTAGGGCCTAATCCGTAGGAATATTTCCATTACTTTCAAAGTGTTCTGGATTCAGCCCTACCTCATTGGCCATTTCCAGACACAGATAATCCCCAATCATTCACCTGTAATTTAGTGTCCTGCTTTCACATAATTACCATATTTCAGCATGGCAGCTCCCTGTGACACCAGATGCCATCTCTAAAAGGGTGTGCTCTGGAGTAGCATAAAACATGCATGTTTGTTACTGCATGGCATGTAAGTATTTTTCCTTGACAAGGCTTTAGTGTACCAATGGCTGATGAACATACTTCTGCCAAGGATCTGCAAGGCATCTAATTTATGGTCATTGCCTAGCAGACTGTTTAAGTGTTAATGAATCAGGTAGCTGAATTACATGCATGAATAGCTGGATATAGTTATTTTAGACAGGCTGCAAAGGAAGGAATTACCAATGCAGCTCACCTGCCACTAATGCTAAAAAATGAAATTTGTTTCTAAGTTACATATACATGTATTCCAGCTTCAGCATCAGTAGTGTTTGGTAAAACTGCATGCTTGCCAAGTTAATGGATTTTCCCTTGCCCTTTTCTATAAGCCTTTAATCCTGTGCTAAGAGGGAATTTTATGCAAGGGAAGAAAGTGTTTTATCCATCACCAAGATGGCAGCTGTGATCATGACTGTGAGGGATACCCTGGAAATTAACCAAATGCTCACTTTTATAGTCTTGCACTGTTAGTTTAGCAATCTTTGCCCACACAAAGAGGAATTGCTCTTTGTTTCCCCGTTTCTCCAGGACTTAAAGCAAATCCCCAACTGGAAGGATATGTTCCTTAATCATATGGAAATGCAGAATCAATTTGTTGATGAGGGACCTCAAATAAAAGTTATGAGTTTTATGGTCGATTGATCATTAAAAATATTTCTTCAGATGACACAGAGGTCCAGAGCAATTATAAAATTCTACAGGATTTCAATCTGAACAGCTATTTTGAGAGACAGAGTCTCAAAATGCTGTGTATTCATTGAATGCAAACAATTACATTGCTTTTGTTTAAGCCAGGAGGGGGATGGGGGGAAGAAAGGAAAGGGAAAAAAGGAAAGTTCACAGATTCTGTTAAGATAAAATTATTTTTAATATTTGATTTTAAACCTTTCAAAAAAAAAAAAAAAACTACTAATCATAAATGAAGAAAATAGCTTGTGTATTGGAATTGTCTAAAATATATCACGAAATTCTAGAGGGAAAAAATGGCATCCCATTCTATATCTGCAAGAGCGGAATTATGAATCTAGCAGAATTGACCCATAATAATCTCAAATTTGCACATGCAGATGAGGCACTTCTTGTCATAACTAAAAGGAAATCTCAATATAACTGCAAAAAAAAAACTTGGGCAATTTGGCTTGATATCTTGGTCAGCAGCCCTGTCTATTTGTTAGATACCATCCATTTAAGGGATGCATAGTTGAGATAACATAAAACATGCATGTTCTGTCTTCCTTTTTTTTTCACTATTTTTGAAGGCTTCTGTTCTAGCAGCGCTTTTTCCTTTCCATTTCCCTCTCCTCTGCATCTGCTGCTTTGATATATTCCCTTATTAATCTATCTCACCACATCTCAGATAGTGCTGACCCCTTTATATTTCCCAGTTGCTCACATATACACATTTATACAACCATCATGAAATCCCCCTCCCAGCAAAAATGTTTCGATAGAGTCTCAGCTCCTCCTCATGCATTTTATACCTATTTGCTTTACAAGAAAAGAGAAGGCAACCTTTTTTTTTTCTCCTTATATATTATTTTACCCGAAGGAAAAAAAATAAGCACAATAAAACTGTTATAGTCCAGCCCCAACTATACAGATCTATCAGAGTGCTCAATTTCTTTATTTATATAGAAAGTAAATGAAGCTCCATTTATTTAAGCATAGAGTGAATTATGTATAACTCATCTTTAGTCCTAAAGAAGACGAATGATAAGGTACCATATTACTGATACACCTTGTGAACATATAAACTAACAATGCTAGTGGTGGGGCCCTACAATATTACCAAGAAATTAAGTATTAGATTTTCAGATATCTATTGGAACCTGAAGATGACAATAGGCATCAGTTATTGAAAACACTGCTTGGTGACATTTCAACTAGCTATCTAAATCAACAAGGAACTTAAAAAGTCCTGCTATGCTTTAAATATCTGGTCTTAAAACTTAGTGGAGAACTCACCATAAACAATACACATGCAAGCTGGCTGGAACTGCACACAGTAAAAATTCCCATAAATCTATATTAGTGCAACATCTCCAATATTAATCTGCAGTGATATGGAGAGACTATATGGAATGTTAAGAAGCAACGATTAAATGTTGAAAGGTCCCTAGGACTAGTAAAGGAGTAGTAAAGTCTCAGCAGATTTGCCATGTTTTCTTTTCTCATCTTTGGCCTCCATCAAGTTCCTAATATTTTCATATGATTTAGCAATGAAGATATAGGTCATGAGCATGATCCTTCAGCAGCAAAAAGCAAAGCAAAGCACTCCATACCTCCTGACTTCCACGCCAAGCAGTTTTCTTGCAGAAGAACAAGTGTACGGAATGAGGCAATGAAAAAGACATCTATCTCACCACTTGCCATTAGTCAAGAATGTTTATAATTCGTGTTACTAACAGTTTCTCCACCCTGGTGTTGCTTGTTTCACAGCCTCTCTCTAATTCAGGCAGGAATTACTTTAAGGTAAGTGTAAGCCTTGCGCACTTACACGCTGTTAGTCATCAAATATTAGCCACAACCAAGAAAAAAACACGTTACTGATCTTGATTGTGTCTTGCAGGGTTTATCATTTGCTTCAGCTAGTCATTCCACTATATAATAATACTTTATATGTGTAAGCAGTTGACCACACACAGAAAGGCAGAGCAAGCACAAATCCCATGCGGGAGATTTGTATCCACTCACTTTTCAATCAGTATTGCATATGCAACACAGACGGAAGGGAAGGGCTTAATAACAAATTTACATATGCTGACAAACCTGAGAAGTCATTCGAACAATGTATTCTCTGTAGTAAAGTAATTAAGGTGAGATCCTAAGATTCTTATTCAGGATTTTGTTTTTAGCCCTTAATCAGGTAAAATTGCCACCAAAATCAATCTTTTTGTGGAGGAAGAGAACAAGGTGAAAGACAATGGGAGGATTTCAGCCCACAAGACCTCACAGGGAGTTAAAATGTCCTTGGTTATAAAGGAAGCGAAAGAACTCTGATATTTAGTCGTTCATCCCACCCCTAATTAGAGGGCAATCAAGAGGGAAAAGGCAGAGGAGAGTCTTCAGGAACAAATGAAAGGAAAGAAAATGTGAAATGAAAAGGTGCTTCAGTCTGCCTTCTCAATAGGCTGCTGCCTGGACAGCAGGCACAGAGAGCTCTGCACTCCAAGTGCCAAAGGGCTCTGCTGCCAGACTGTTTTGGAGGCCTTCACGACCGATTATCCGTATAAAAATTTTTCTTTTCTGGAGTCATGATAATGTACCTTCTGATCTGAATGCACTATAACGTCCTCATAAACATCCAGCTGCACTGTTAAAATATGTGCATTCACAGGTGAACCCCAAAACAGTTGAAGTTTTTAAAATAAAGAAATGCTTCATGTTGCAGCTACAAGTTTTCTGGAGAGTAAGTACACACACGTGACAGATGGTCGCCTATTTTGTAAATATGTAAAATCTTATTACTACAGCCACACTAGTAGGCAAAAGCACACACAAGTAACTTAGCACTTCAGGTAGTCGTATAATGTGAATGCCTGTCCAT
The DNA here is from genome assembly GCF_000705375.1 of Tinamus guttatus. Next base: position 119,549 of record NW_010585690.1, read on the forward strand.
GAGAATGCACTAGACAGTTGTCTGATTGTGTCCTTGATTACATAGTCAATGTTCACCTGAATATTAGGCTCACAGCATATTGACCACTGAGAAATTATTTCTTAGTTTGCAACTTTACATTTCTGTAGGTAGATGCTGTTTGAACAAGATTCCTCTTGTGCGACTTGGTAATTGTTTCAAAAGGTTTTAGATATATATTAATATAAATTTCTTCCTTTCACTCATTTGATTCCATAGTGAAATCAGCAATTCAGCTTCCTATTACTGAATCAAACACAAGAGACAAGTGACAAAGCACAATTGCAATTTCAAAACTCTTCTCACCCATTCAAACCTCGCCATGATTCTAAATTATATGAAATGATCTCTCAGACAGACATCCTGTTGTTTTCCAGGACAACATCCAGACAGGGGGTTTTGATCTTCACCTTCTAGGTTCTGATAGAATAAAAAGTTAGCAATCCAGTTTGCTTCAGATATCTAATGTCTCCTAACATAAGTTCCTACATTTCATACAGTTCATATAGTCAAGGAGGTTTGAAATGTCACAGATGGACAATACTTTAACCAGTTCCTGAATCTCACCCATAATGCTATGCAGTATGCAAATAAATAAACTCTAATACATATTTCTGTTTAATAATTGAAATTGAGAAGATAGAGAGAAGCAAAGCAAATTATTCTTATTGTTCCAATGCACACTTTTTGATATTCTGGCGAACTGAGAACTGGGGGGTTAGAAAACCTTTTGCAGATGCTTGTGAGCAGCTTGTCTGATCTGTTGTCAAAGTATCATTTCATATGGAAATTGCTGAGTATATCGAGAAGTAAGAACAACAGAAATATGAACAATATAAAACTCTTAAAATTTCTCCCTGATTTAGTTTTCATCACCCCTTTCCTTTTGACTGTGCATCTCCCTTTTAGCCATCTGGTAGCCATTGATTTGAGTAATGCTTTCTAATTTCACCACGATTCTAACATTCTTATCCTCACTACGCTTACTACACAAGCAATTAATTTCATTCAGATGAACACGGCTGCAAGATTAAAACCAAACACGTATGAATAATCTTACTTTGTACCATAAATATTCAAAAGATAAAGCTAATAAATTGCACTTTTCTGGAGAAATTTTCTGTCTGATTCTTACTTCAGTAATAATAACCACATAGCTTCACTGTCATCGCTGGAGACACATCTGAATTATTTCGGTTTATTCAAGAACAGGTTTCTTTTTATGCTATCATGTATCAAGTGTCATTTCAGATAGGAAAATGTGAAAAACAGTAATGAATAAAACAAAAAATGCTGCAAACAACATGGCACCTTGATTTGTAGGCAGAGAAGATTCCAGTCTAGAGTTCTGTTCTTTTCTGTCTCAAAATTATCTTTGCTACTGATAAAATAATGACCAATTGTGAGAACTAGCACACAAACATTTTCAAACACTAGTTATGGGATTGTTTAACACAGATTTAAATCAGGCTTGCACAGAGTGAAATTATATCCAAACAATTGTTTCTCATTCTGTCCATCTCAATGCCTCTTAAAATGCAAAGAGGATATCATGGTCTCCATTTAATTCCTAAAGTGCCTATATTTAAAAAAAGGACATGTGCAAAAGCATGGGAAGCACAGACCGCCTGGTAGTGAGCAGGGGGATCAGAGGGGCTGAGGGACAACCCTGACGCTTCCTACTTGGTGGCCTGAAGACCCAAAGTGACAGGATCAGCCTGTGGGCAGGGAATTAATGTAGCTCTCACAAAGTGAGCTCACTTTCTCAACTCAATAATCTTTTGCCTCCATCCAGCGAGCAATGCAGTCACTTCTTTGTACAACCTTTCTGCAAAATCTTTTAAGCCTTTTCCATATTCGAACTCTAAATTTTGATATTAATAATAAAAAGAGGCAGGTGGGAGAGAGCTCTCAACTGAAGTAATTAAATCTACATAAAACAGGAAAAAAATGCGAGCACCTAGGAGAAAATCCACATGGTGAAACTTTTGATGTGGATGACTGCACATGTCAGTCAAGTTTGAGACACACAAAACTCTTTCTTGAAAGAGCAAACCAGTCCAACTAAACAGGTTGGACTGTTTAGTACCAATGCAGTCTCACAGTCAGGTTCTGTACTTTATTCCAATTATGCTGTGATGTGATAGTGATGCCAGACAACACTAAACTCAACTTTTTCACCATTTAAGACATACCAAAGTTTTACTTCACACAAGAGATGCTGATCAGTCAGGAGTCTGAGTGAATCCAGCCTACTCAGTGACATTTTAACACTAAAAGAAATTGTTAAAATGTCAATCCACTCTCACTTATCATCACTCACTCCACTGTGTCATCAAAATCACAGACAGGAAGCTGCTTACCTGACTACTGAATTTTGTCTCCTTATGTCCTTCTGATACACCACATTAACCAATAGGCAATTAAAAATCAGCAGAACAGACAGGCTGTAAACAGCTAACTTCTTAAATTTCACACTGCTGATTAATTCTGAGAGAATGAACATGAGCACAAGTTTCATTTTATTGTCATATCAGACTTTTACATTTAACGCTATCATGCATCTATCATTCATTCCGTAAATAAAATGTGCTTGCTTTTTTTGTACTTGACTGTGTGTTTTAAACTTCTGTCTGTCTGCTCAGAACTACCCATGCATCTGGTGGAAGAATATGGGACGAGCATATTTTTTGTACACAAGATTTGCCATCTTGTATCACTCAAGTTTGTATCGAACAAAGCCTGCCAAATTCCAAGTCTAAATGCAGCCATTTTACCAAGTTATCTGGGATATTTGAAAGAGCCAACCTCTATCCATAACAAGACAGCAAAGAAACTTTATAGAATTTTACTGTCTTCTCAAGAGAAATGATTTCAACTTGCAGCCTTCACTTTACTATACAGTAAGAAGGAGAAAATATATTGCAAGCCATTCAGATGCATGGCAGATAGAAATGGAATCGTGCTGTTAGTAGCAGTCAATGGCCTTCTTGTAATTGTAACTGTAATTGTAACTGAGAGTCCAGGCTAGTACAAGATTAAACAGTCAGAAATGGCCATGTCTTATTGGCAGCAGGCAGTTCTCCAGGCTAAGAGAACAGAGTCCTTAATGCAAGAAATATATTCTGCAACAAATATAAAAATGGTAAGGAATCAGCACATGTTAGTGCTGATTTCCAAGAGCTTAGGAATAACTAGAAAAAGAGTTATCCATGATGCTGAAAGCAGAAAACACATAAAATTCCAGACAACAGGAAAACAACAGGAAGATAGTCTGAAATGGATTCGCAGGTGAACAATGCAGCTATACAACAAGCGTGCAGGCTAAAAACATCAAGTCCCAAGCTGAATTCAGAACAGATTCAAATGGTGAATTATTTCACAGTAATCAGGTTTTAACCAGGAAATGGGATATTTCTGGAAAAAAATCGTGAATCTAATAGATCCATTTTGACTCATTCTTATTAATAGCCCATAGTATTTTGACATTTTAAATTGAAAAAAAAAATCAAACAGGTATTAAGTGGGCTGAACACACACTATTTTATATATATATATATATATACACATTTATATATAAAAAATATAAATAAACTGTCAATAGGGAGCCATCTTTGTTTTAGTGTTTCATAACATTTCCAAAGTTCAGCCCTCATTGAAATACTTCATACATCCTGTAACAGAGCAAAAATCTCTATGTAGGAATAAAAATTACTGGTTATCTGTACTTGGCAAACCACATTTTGGAAAGCAATACTTCAAAAATATTTAGGAGTTAAGCTGGATAATAAAATTGACATGTACTTACCATGCAATGGAGTGGCTCAGACAGAAAACTGAATGCAAGCCTTCAATATGAGAGACCCACAGTGCACAGGATTAGAGAGATGTGATACCTCTGCCTACGGGAAGACCTTCAGTGGAATATAGTGTTTAGTTCTATTGTCTCCTCTTTGAAGGACAAACATGATCGACAAACCGGAAAGTATGCAGAAAAGAGACAAACGCCAGAAAACATGACAAGAATTCCCTCATTAAACTCACTCCTCATTAAACTCTCATCTCATCAAGAGAGCTCTTGTTAATCCTCTGCAAGTTCTTCATGGGAGAAAAAGACGTCTTTGACTTATCAACAGAAAAAACTTCTAGAGGATGGAATCTGAGAGCAGATCAAATCAGACTGCAAATAAAACAAACGTTTTTAACATCAATAGTAATCAATCATTAGAACAGTTTACTTAAAGATGTGATGGATTAACTATCATTTGACATATTTACTACCAAGTGTGAACTTATCCATCTACGAACAAAAAATGGAGGTCACAGAAAGTGTGCAGGTCAAACATGCAGGATTCCTATCTTGAGATAGAATGGAAAGGTTTTTAGGGATCTTGGTACTACTCAGAACATGTGAATCCACATAACGCTGCAGCCAAGAGAGCTAGCATGATCATCAAATGTACAAACAACAAACAACAAAAAGGCAGATTCTACCTCTGTTTCGTCATCACTGCAGTGGTTTTATCAAAAGGTTAATTTAGAGGAAGTTCAAAAGACTCATTTAAGAATCATAAAAGAGTTACATTAAAACCATACACATTACAAATAAAAGTCATGCTCTGTTTTTCACTGAGGATAGATAAGTATTCAAAATATTTAGTATTGATTTTCATGAATTATGCAGCCCTGAAAAGATTGTGTTTGAATTTTATTTTTAATTAAATGTGGACTGTGTGGAACATTTGTTTCTAAAACAAGATGCTTCAGCTCATGAAGAAAATAATATGAGAAAGCTCCATAATGAGCATTCAGATGAAATGTTTGTAAAGGTTAGGAGCCTCTGTGTTCCAAAATACCAGCCCCCTAAAAGCCATGCTTATGATGGTAGAATTCTATAGCCTGCCTTATTCAGCAGCTCAGATACACAACATTTTTTTTTCTTTTTGCATACCTGTTTGGCATTAAATAATAAATAAAATAAAATCCTCTTTAACTACCTTAGTGGAAATATTTTCCATAAGTTTTCATTGGTGAAATAAGGTTTTGGGGAGTAAAAGTTAAAAAAAAAAAAAAAGGAATAAATCTCTGATTAAATTATTAGGTTTCATTAAACGTTCAGCCAAAACATTGAAAAGCATATGGTTAGTTATTAACTGATTTTAAAAATATTTGTTTTGATCAGAAACTGACTGTTGTAAAATAAATCAAACACCTGCCATTGCAAATTCAACCTTTGCTCTTGGGGCTCTTAGGAGATACCTACTTCACTAAATTGCTTTCTTTTACTGTTTTGTGAAATTGGATTAGTTCCCTTCATCAGCTTGTACCACAAGGGTGGTTTGCACTGTCATTGCTATCAAGCACTCACTAATTCTGCCTATTCTCTGGGCCAGTAGGTGCACAAGAGCTCTGGTCCCACAGGTGCCTGGTCCTTGGTGTGGCATCCCAAGGCACTCGCAGCAGCACATCTGACCTGTCAGTGGGCTTCATATCAGTGGGCAACGTTGGTCAGGGTAGCCAGGATCTGATAGTGATCCCAGGGCTCTGACACTTTCACCCTCCTTACTACTAATACCAAAACAGAGGTTTTGTGATAGGGAAATTAATTTGTCCCAGAGAGGCTGTATTAGTTCTGTGCTGAAGAATTTGCAGCATTACAAGCTGTGCCTTATTTAACATGAAATTAGTCTCAGATTTCAATGAATGTGAAGCTTCATTGTCCTTTTAAATAGGTAAACCCGGTCTGCTTTTTTATTTTTTTTCTTTCTATAATAATTGATTATGCATAAAACAATTGGTATTTATATCATTTCAGACTTACTTGTGGATATTTTGCAAGACTTTTGCTGTTATCAATTGCCAATAAATGGGTTTTGGTAAAAAAAAAAAAAAAAAATGATCACTCCAGGAATGTTTTAATACATGGCCCAAATATGGATAGGAATTCTAATTTTTATAGGCAAATAGTATTTTCTCCAGTATAGGATTAAGAAAAACTCTTAGAAAGCATTTCATTTGAATGATTGTGCTGAGTACACATGAAGTACAAAATAAGGGAGAAATTCATCGCCTCACTATGGCAGATACAAAAACATGGATAAAATAGAACCAAACTTATGAAGATTCCTTCTTTCTCCCAATTATACACAGTTAGAAAAATGTGTTGAAACAGATTTCAATATAATGGGACAGATATTGATAAATTATGTATCCTCTCAGTGTTTTGGCACCAGCTTCTTCAAAGGTAATTTGGAAAGAATAAGGATGTAAAGATACTAAATTGCATGAACGCCTGAGTGAAAATGCCTCACACAATTTCAGAGCCATAGGATGCCAAATAATAGAACCATAGTATTGTTATCTGCAAGGTGAAAACAAGATTTTCCTTTCACCTGCAAAAAAATTAAGAGCAGATTTCTAGCAACATCAGACCTTCATAATCTGGGTTAGTAGATAATGAGAACCTTTTACAGTGCTGGATTTTGGTCTTATTCTCTGAAGGTTTACCTGGCTCTGACAGCACACAAATATGTGCACACATATGTGCACATTTTTTTAAAGAAATGTTGAAGACAATTTATTGCTGCATGTTGTGCTACCTACAAGTGTTTTGTGTATTGATGGCTCACTAGTGAACAGATAGTAATCTAAAAAGCTGTCAGATTCCTTACCTTGACTGAGTATAGATAAATTTGTGAGAAAAAGCCTAGAATAACAATTTGAAGTGCCTATGGTTAAAAACAGACTTTCTGAGCGTTCAGGCTTTATTCTATGTGTGCATATTTGGGTGCTGTCAAAGAGGTAGGTAAACCTTCGGAGAACATAAGGAAAATATTTTAAATTTATAGTAAGACTGTTGAAATGACAACATAAAGATAACAATGCTTATAAAATCTACTTAACATTGACTCTAAAACCATTAATTGCTCCAAGCTCCTTTAGAAAATTATGCAGGCAAAATAAGGTCCTGTCAAATCACTTTCTAATTAAATTCATACATTTGTTTCGGTTTTAAAAATGGTCACATACTCCATCTGCCCAGGCAAAATGCTTAAGTATTTTCAGCCAACTTCCCCAAGTAAACCATCACACACAGCACACTTCCCCATTGCAAGGACTGTACGGCGTCCCACTCAAGGCTGAAAACTGACTACTTTTCTGCTTTATATTTTCTTT
>NW_010585690.1:126778-163468 GCF_000705375.1 Tinamus guttatus
AAACTATAGTGGTTCTTTTTTACGAAAGAATTATTGTTTTTTCCTTGAGCATGCTGCATTTGGTGCTCTGGCTGTAATCAAGGAGACATTTCTCCTTTTTAAAGAGCACTGTGAACCCTACCACTTTCTTAGCTTTTTGGGGCATTCATCATCTCCGCCTTTCTGCGTTTGGTGCAATTGGACAGACTCTTCAATAACTGCTCACAGAAGGCCAGGAAGGGGGCTAATGAGATCAGATTCTGAGATTAAGTTTAGGGTATGAAAAACAATGTTTTTGTCCTGAGAAAGAAGTTGCAAAGAAACACGTCTAACTACTGAGGCAAAGTAGCTCTAGTTCTGTGAGCATAGATGAAAAATGGATATAGTAAGCACTGAATGCTGGTGTGTTGCTGTGGACCTCACTGAAAGGTACTAGCCCTGGCCTTAACTGCCACTGTAAAAGAGGAATTTTCTGAACTTGAACAATTTGCCTTTTATCCTATCCATAGATGGCCAAATTGAGACACTCAAGCTTACTATATACCTGTGAGTAACTACATGTGAGCTGAGCATCTAAAAACCCTCAGAATCACTGAGAATCCAGCCGTTAGAACGATGAGAGGGATTCAGCTGACCAGCTTCTAAGCGTCTTCTCTAGGATGAACTGATTCGCTTTCCAGGACCCAAAGATTTTAATACATGTAGTAGCCTAAACTTTTTACCCCCAAAAAAGAGAATGATCCATCCGTTTTTTTCATGGCAACACTGAAGGTATATGTAGCAAATTTTGCCTCCTCCTATTTTTTGTGAGTGCTTATTTTACTAATCTAGAACAAATATTTCCAGCTATGTTTCATTAGTCAGACATACTGGCAACTTTTATTTCACTGGAATAACTCTTCTGTGGCTTTCAATACTTGTTGGTGGGTCAGGAGGCAATTTCTCAGGTACAAACCATTAGGTTGACAAATTGTTGACAAAAAAGACTGTGGGATGTATTGTGGCAGACTGCAGAGGGCACAACAGAATGAGAAACAGACAGGCAGTATAACCTGCCAACTGGCAAGTTTCTGGAGTGTGAAGGTTGGTCTCACACTCATTCTGACACTTGGTGCTGCAAATTCAAATGCTTTGCCTGGGGTCACTGTTTGCCAGGAGTAGGAGTTAGCCTTCCAGTTCAGATTCACAGGACCACTATAACGGAATGGAACAGCCAAAAGAGATGAATGCTTCCTGCACTACTGAGAAAAACAGAAATAATGAAGAGGACTCAGAAAAACAGGGGAAATACTGAAGCAGCAAAGAAAGATGATGTCTACATGACCACTATTCTATATTAAAGGAAAGCATGAAACCAAAGGTGAAGCATGTATGCTTTTTTTTAAAACAGAATTACCATGTACTGTAGAATTAATCTGCTGCCTTTGATACAAAATTACATGAAATATAAGCCTAGAATGGATAAAAACTACCTGATTAGTAAAACTGTGGCAATCTACAAAATCGGCTCTCAGTTTTAATGAGCTATTTCCAAGTTCATTAGAGCTGAGGGAAGTTCAGTCATCAAAAGTCTACCAAGCATTCTTCGATCAGGTCCTGAACTGGGTTCAATTGGTTATTGGGTTAGATAAGGATGTTCAAGTGAAATCACTTATGAGTAAAATTATTCTATTAATCAAGCACAGATAGCACAAGACAGGTGTATTTTAGGGGAGAAGCTGATCAATGAATATTGATCAGATTCATTCTCTTCAGTGAAATAGTGCCAACTTTTACCAGTTTAGGAGTTAGTCCAGAATATTTACACTGGAGCCAAGCAGTCCTGAGATAAACAATATCTGCTTTACTTGGAAGTTAAATGCTTCTCTGCAAAAATCTAAGAAGGAATGGAAAAAAAAACAATATTTCCTAATCCAGGCAGAATGTTTTTTCAGGAGTCTGGGATAACTAATTTCTAAGATACAGTCAAAGAACACTACAACAGAAAGTTCTTGAGATAGGTGTAATTGCTTTTGGCTAATGCTTTGTACATAACATATATCTTCCTCTTTACTCCAGTTTCTTCTGAATCTTTGATACATAACAAGCTCAGTTCTCATCTCCTAAAGAGTTCCATAATCACCAAATTAAATTTTCTGAAAAGCCAAATGAAACTTTAGTATGTGTAATAGTCTTTACCATGCTAACATGATATATATACATGTAGATATCAGTCAATAGAACCAAAAATATCCCACTGTTCCTTTCTCTTTAACAAAAACAATTTGCTTTCAGGCAAGTCAGAAGAAAAACTTCTCTAATGCAATGTTATAAAGGAGAGAGATACATAAGAGCAAAGTTCTGGTCAGAGAATATTAATGAGTGTGATGGCAAGGCAATAGGCATACTGCAAACTAAGTTTTACAAATCTGGGGAGTAACCGTCAGATTCCAACAAGTAGCTGACTTTATTTTGCATTTGCAGTGTTTTGAAACTCCAACTTCTGCTCTGGCCAGAGAAAGAACTGGATATGGGTTATGTACATAAGGCTCCTAAGCCATGGTTTCTGAAGTGCCTCTCTGCTTTACCATCCTTAAGCAGCAGCTGAAAGAGTTTTTCCCCTTTCTTTCACCACACTTCTTTATTGCTTATGGTTCAGTTCAACAAGACAGGCTCAACTGATTTAACAACTAAAAAGAGTGATCCCTTTTCCCAATTGCATGATCCTGCTCTTCTCCTCTGCATCAGCCTTTTATAGTCAGCAGATTCTTTGCTGATCCAATTTCAGTTCATTTATCCAACAGAAAAAATATTCCCTCCTTTCTGCTTGGTTCCATTTCTGCCAGCCCAGTGACCTGAATTGGCTTGCCAAAGGGTCAGGCAATGCCAGAACAGATTGAGGGAAGTGGCAGGAATACACTGCTGGGAGCAGGACAGTCCCTGTAGCAGGACAGAGCTATTAGATGAGCTCAGACATCTCCATACATGGTACTTGTACAGACCCTGCACCCCAAATAACAAGCACGAACAACCTGAAGTAAACTGATAAGGACTTCACTGTAAAATGTCATGTCAAAAATTGTGGCATATATCTGGAACAGATCAGCTGCAGTTAAACTTTCTGTACAACTGTAGATGGCAAGCTTATAAGTCATCCTAGCACCAGTCACCCCTGTTGATGAGGTAAAACCCTGCTAAACAAACAAGAAGAAAGAAAAGTCCCATACTCCAGCTGATTTTTGCTAACCACCTGTGTTTATGATCTCAAGCCTCGAGTTAATTCAAGTTGCTTTGGTCGCCTTCTGCTGAAACTGTATTTGCATTTGCAAGGGCTTAGATCACACACACAGACAGTTACTGCAGACTTGCTGACACACAAGAGCTTGTTTGTGTGTGCAAATCCTCAGAGCTTGTTTTTATTCTCTTTGCTCACCTCCTCTCTCTGCTCTAATTTTCATCATACTTTTTCTGAAAATGCTTTCTTGTTACGCGGCAGCTGCTCCTTCATTTTGAGCAGAATATGTATTTAATAATACTATATCTATTAAAGACATACACTCAAAGGAAGCATGACATAAAATATCCTCAATAACGCTAGGAAATATTTTTGGTTGGAACTTTTTCCAGAAACAAGTCCAGCTCAGCAGAGCAATCCACATATATTCATCACTGCTGTCGACTAATTGAAACAGCATTTTAAGCTGGTAGAAAAGTATCTAGTGAAAATGGAACAGATCCTGGGTAGAAAATGAGTCTCCTGAAGAGATATCAGTGCAACAGTGAACATAATTCTAATCTATGCATCTGTCTTAAGCCGCTATTTATAATTCGCTGAAAACAATAGTAGCTGATTTACAACAAGCTAGGAGAAAAATTAAGCTAGGCATGGCTATTGAATGGGTCACTAGTGGTTTTACTTGCTTGGATGCTGCTTGAGAGAATGAGAGGATTTGAATAATGAAAAAAAAAATCCTGGGAAGATAATGAAATGTGTTTTCAAGAGATAGGAAAATTACTATTGCTCAAGTAACTAAACAATAAAGAAAAGCACAGTGCCATGAAAAACAGATTTCAGAATGATTTTAGAAGGCTAAATTCAGAAGTCTTCTGTATAGAAGACCGAAAAAAAAAAAAAAGAGACAGTCAATCAGCACTGAAATCCAATGTAGTCAGTTGAAATACTAAAAAATGCAATATGGTTAAAAAGTGAAGCAGCTTTCCCTGCTCTGCTGAAATTAAAATCGAGATGTGTGAGTCAGTTAGGTGAGGAAGGTGATTATGCCAGAGAGAATTCATAAATACTGATTTTGGCTTGATTGGTCATCCATCACGAGCAGTTTTTAAGGAGAAGATGTTTCTGTTTTCTATTCGATCTACACCTTTTAGTTACCTGTGGCTTATCCAACCACAGTATGTGGTGAGATAACAGTAACATTTCAAATAGGTGCCAAAGCTAAGGAAAGAGAACAGCGGACCAGTTACAGCCTGCTAAACTGTTCTGCTGTACAAATTTAGAAGTTTTGCCTTGGAATTGGAAACTCTTGCCTTACGAACAGGTTTACTATTGCCTTGAGGTTACTCATTTTGCACAGCTTTGCAGCACACTTGAAAGCGTGTCAGATGCAGTATAGAAAGTATGCAAATATACAGAAACAAGGTGCACCCCAGAGCTTGCTACCTTGTCATAGAACAGACACAAGCGAGAGCTACAAATCACAGCACAAGGACTGTGAGCTGCAAACAGCCTGGTGGCTGATCCAGGGCTCCGGACAGCACAGTGCAGAGTCTGATGGTGCCTGCTGCGTTTCCTTAAGCTCTAAATGAGAGCGATGAATTTCCTTTTCCTCCGGCTGATCCATGGCAGGTGCCAACATGCCTAACCTTTGACTAACAGCCCAAGTTCAGCCTGCCACCCATGCTGTCCAGCTCCCTTGTGTCCCAGGCATGTGTCTTGCTTGATTTTGCTAACTTTTCTTCTTTTTAAGCATTCTGCCTGCAGTGATATCCATGTGGCTTGAGAAAGGCAGCTGAGATGCTTTGCTTTTCCCTGGCTAGTCATATTCCTATTTTATTTTATTTTATTTTATTATTTTATTTTATTTTATTTTATTTTATTTTATTTTATTTTATTTTATTTTATTTTATTTTATTTCATTTTATTTTATTTTTGCCAAGAGCTGGAGATGTTGGATGCATTCTGCAGGAAAATTGCTCCTGCATGCTATCTCCTCTTCAGCTAAATCTCAATTGGAGGCAGACCCTAACTGGTGAGAGAACAGGTAGTATGACACAACATATCCCGAGTAGAAGCGGTGTTTGGGGCTGGAAATCTTTGTTAAAATCAAAACAAAGAAAGCTCAAAATGTCAAGAAGCTTAAGTAATTTATTTGCCCTTAATAACAGAGCAAGACACAACTCAAGATAGGGTGGAAAAGAGGAGAAAATCACAGGCATTTCAATTTCAGATGATAAGCAGAAAAGTCCAGGTGTTGTTCACTAGATGACCTTCCCTATGTGGGTCACCATACATCAGTACTCTGTTAACAACCTTACCTAAGGCAGCTTGATGCCTCTCATTTCTCATGTCTTCATACAGGAATGATTACAATGCCTAAGTATGTATAGCTTGGCTATACATACTACTGAACAGGAAGATAAATCTACAAATATTTGAAAGGTGTAAAAGCCATCAAGAGAGGAGACTTATTTGTCATAGTGATTAATTTAGGAGGATTAATTTAATATTAAAGAATCACAGACTGAAAGTCAAATCTTCCCAGAAGCGGTGATAGTTTCTCTTTTAGAGATTGTAATGGTGATAGTTTTTCTCTGGTCCTTCTGTGGCTTTCTTAAGGGGAAAAAAGGATCAAATATGGGTTTGCTTGTTCTTCATTCCAGGCATAACATATAAAGAGGTTCATTCTGACGTGACATTTGTGCTTGTGCATGCATATCTGTGTGACACAGATCTCTCTCATCTTGGCAAGAGAAGATGTTAAGTGACCTATAACTGATATTGCTGATTTAGAACATCTTTTAGCTCAGGCCTACTTTTGCAGAGCCCAGGAACCAGGGTTCTGCTGCAGCCTAGAAATATTTGTGACCTAGACAGCAAATGTCTTTTCTCTATGGTGAATAAATTCATACAATATCAAGGAAAAAGGAACAATCTGAAAAATATTATTCTTACCTTGAAGCTACATACCTAACAAAATCAGTAGTTCATTTTTAAAATGAAATTCTAGTTCATACTTCACTTCTGCAAGTTAGGATTTCTATATGGTCAAAATTCACACACACAGACTACTGCTTTGATTTTGGACTTAGCCCTCCAATGCGAACAGAATTGAAACAATTGCTCTTTTTCTTATAGAAGTGTTCATGAGTGCTGGAGGAGAAAAAAAATACTGAGGTAGATGTTACTCAAAGAAACACATCTGAAGTTCTTCACAAAGTTGTTTTGTTTTTCACACAGATATAGTAAAAAAATTTGTCTGTAATTTGTCTTACAGCAAAAGTGATGTAGAGTCAGGTCCTGAAGGTGCCCTTGCTTTCCTACTTTCAAGTGAAGGAATAAGAATGGGGGTGTCGCTTAAATAAATTGCCATTTGCTTTTGCATGTGCATACTCTACACATGGCTGCAAAACCATTAACTTGCAGTTCAAAGCAGTGCAATCCATAGGAAAAAAAAAGTCACTGCTGTCGTCTTTTTTTTCTTTTTTTTTTAAGCTGATATAGTAAATAAAATTTCCAAAATGCAGCTAGGCCTTGGGAAGTATTTCAAAATGTTCCTATGAAGTGGTAGGGCTCTTTTACATGAAAGAATTCACATGAGCGCTGTGTTTTTACTGCACATTTTTCAGTCACTTTTCAGCAAATGCCTCTCAGGTATTTGGCCTCACAGGGTCTTTCTGCAGCAGCAAGTCCACCGCACCCTGAGGGGCTTAGAGGCCTGACACTGGCCTCCAAACCAGCAGGCTGAAAAGTGCCTTTGTTTCCTCCTAAGTACTCCGCCTAGCTCTGCCTAGAAGCATTCATTTTCTACCACATATCTCCGTCCTTCTAACCCAGCAAGTGCAATTCCAGCACTTCCTCCCGCTTCCCTGAAATAAATTAATAAGTAGAGCAATGTTAATTTACTTCTAAAAAGCAAATATCTGGAAGCTACCAACTTGTAATATGGAGCCTATCATATTGTCTGGTAAGTTCAGCAAGCAAGATACAAACCCCAGGAATTCTAGTTATTGTGCTTATTCTTGAAAATGGAACTGGTTCACTGTTGTGGAGAAAATTATTTAAAAGTGGGGAGAAAAAGACTTCCATTTAAGGTACTGAGCTGGTGATCCATAGAAGTAAGTTTCTAGATCTGCTAGATACTTTCTTTTTGAGCAAGTCATTTATCAGTCAGCATTTTCCTTATCTTCCCAGCTGAAGCATCCAGCTCTTCTCTCATCCTTCATCTCACTATAGTGTAGGCTTAGCACATTTCAGATGAAGCTTGTGATCAGTTAGGCCTTAAGGAAATACTATACCAGCAACACCCATGGAACTGACCATGAATAACAGACTGGTTTCTATTTACTGTATTTATGGTGTAATTCTGTATACAATTAATAGGTGTTCAGATGGCAGATGAACATCCATGAACACATTTGTGCATCCTGGCACTTTCAGGAACTGATAATGGATCTGACTGTGTTACTATTCACTATAATCTATTTGCCTTTCTTATCTTGCCATCTGCAAAGTTTGACATCTGTCAGACAGGAAAAACAATCAGGCATTGCCACAAGTGAAAAGGGGAGGTGAACAGTTCAGTAACAAATTGCAGTCTGGCCAATTTGCTAAGTCTGAAATACTTAGCAAATACTTACAAATACCAAATATGTTCTCAGGTTATGGAAATGGTTTGGAAATTATTCCAGAGTAAACAAAGGAAAAGCTGAAATGTCAAACTTTTTTTTTTTTTTTTTTTTTGGTTTGACAAGTATACTTTGAGCAACTCTTGCCATAAGCAATCACAGATGTCTTAAGAGAAACAAAAGTCACTCTTATGTTGCAGTTTCTTTATTGTTTTTATTCTCTTCTTTTATAACAGAATGAGAAATGTCAATTTGTCTACTAGATAATTATATAACTGGAGCTTTAAATCCATTTTTTTAGTTTATGATTGACTTTGAATAAATCATTTAATTCCCTCCACCTCTGTTTGGAAAAACAGGAGAGTTTATTCCATCACAAGGTGTGGGAAGTAAAATCTATAGGGTACTTTAAAGTCCTCAGAAGTAAAAACAAGAGGCAAGAGTTACAAGCTGCAAAAAGAGAAATTCCAACTAGATGTAAGAAAAAAAATCTTTACATTAGAGTGTCTAAGTGCTAGATGAGAAGTTTTAGAATCTCCATCCTTGGAGAATTTAAGTGCTTCTCTGTACAATGGCTGCAGCAACCCAACCTGACTTTGAAGGTAACCCTATTTTGAGCAGGAGACTGGGAGACTACCTTCCTACCCTTCAACGTTTAAAAATCTAGCATTGCACTGAGGCTTTTTTGCATTGTTGAGTCTCTAGTGACATGAAAGCAGGCTGAACTCACTGATCTGAAAAACTCAGAAAGGCTATAGCATGTGTGCTCACGATGACAGTAAAGTAATATGAACTGAGTGTCTCCTGGGTCCCTAAAGAAGCAGTACGTTTCAGCATATAGGCAGTGTCCCACATCTTTAGCTAGATTGGTCGATTCCCTTTAAGAATCTAGGGAAAAACATGCCTTCCACCCTTGGAACCCCCACACATGTTAAAGCCGGGCTTCTTTGTATGTATTCATCATTTTTCCAGCACTGTAGTCCTTCCTTAACAATGAGAATGAGACTACAAATTCTTTCTATATGGTCCTAGTGGCTTGGTTGAACTTCATCTCACAGGAAACATAGCTGACACGAACGAAACCTGTTTTTGCCTCTCAGTCAGTTCAGGGGCAGCTTTGAGGTAGAGGTTCTGTTGAACCTGCAGAAACTGATTAGTACCAATGTGAGAGATTTTAAAATCAAGGACTTGGCAAAGGAGCAAGGATGGGCAGTTTACCTGTTTAATATGTTTACAAGGCAATCGATCGTTCTCCCATCGGGAAATCACCTGAACACACAGCCAAAACTTACAACCTTTTGAGTCTCACAAATTCCTGAGGTTTGTATAAATTCTTTTTTCTTAGCTATCTCCTATCTACAACTGTGGTAATGCCAAGCAAAAGCACAGGCCAGTTTACGTACTGGTGCCCCTCAGACATTGTGCTGGATTATTTTAATCAGAAAATTCCCATAGTGGCTATTCTCCTATAACTTCCATATCTCCAAAATCCAAACCACTCCCTCTAAAGATTTTGGTTAGAATTCCTGAAGTACAGTACGGTTAAAAAAAAAAAATGTGGATAGTGGCTTCAAATTGACCTTTGTGTTTTTGTATTAAAAACAGGAGGCTAAGAAATGATTTTGCTCTCTGGAAAACATAATACTCCAGAAAACAGGAGTATAGGAAATAACATAGAGTTTTGTGTCAACAGCATTTGCCAGGAGGTTGATCAGAAAAAGATGAGAGTGTTCCCATTTCAAAGAGCTTTCATCATTAATATTCTCAGATGGTTTTAATGACATCACTTACCAGAAATATTCAAAAGACACTAAAACCAGAGGAAAAAAGATGAATGTAATAGTATACAGTATGTATTTCTTTTTAAAGCAGAAAATATTTACTTTATTAGTGGGTTTCCCTGAATTTGTGAGGTCCCAACTTAAGCTAATAGGTGAGATGAAATACCAGTGTGGTCTGGAGCATAAAAACACAATCTTCAAGGCATGTTTCTCTTCTAAAAATAATTCCTGTGAAACAAATAGTTATGAGAGAAAATATTTTACAAGCAAATGAGGAGCAATAGTGCACATGCAAGTCCTTGAAGAAGAAAGCTTTAAAACTTTCAAAATCATTCTCCAGTTGTTTTCAAGTATTCTTCAAGATTATTATTAAAACCTAGAAAGAACAAAAAAACAGTTTGAGCCTGCCTAATGCTAAATACATGACTAGTTTTGCAGAGACCCACATCATTACCTGTATGTAATGATAAAAGCCTGTTTCAATACAGTCTTGAATCCACTTAACATGTTTCAACTGAAATACACTGACTTATGTCTTGATCTATTTTCTTTAACTTGCTGAACTATGTAATTTCTATGAAAAATCCATGCTAATATGATTTGACACCAAGACATGGGGTAGAGCATATGCAATACCAGTGCTAAAGACTCCTGTGTCTCTCTGGAGTGACACCTTCAAAACTGGCTCTTGTGAAAGCCAGTGAATTTTGCCTTCTTACTTTGAATGGAAAGAAAAATAATGATACACCAGGAGATACAGCTGTTAATGATGAAATCTTTGTCCATATACTGCATAGGAAGAAACAAGCTACAGTTGTGAACAATAATTTACATGACATATGGAAAATTTATTACCAAGATTGAGATTTTTAGAGATAGAAAGAGGCATAATTGTGTATTTTAAGAAACAGGAAGATGCAAAGTTGAGCTATATACATAACAGAAACTAACAAGAAGATTTTGACAATTTATGGCTGTTGTTACCAACTGGCCAGTTTGTATTTTTCTTCAAATGGCCAGCTAAGGCACTCAGCAATATCAGTAACAGCCACTGACTAGTTGTGCCTGAACAGAGGAACACAACTAAAATACACTTTAAAAGGCCTAAAAGAAAAAACAAAATGGAAATGATACTATAAAGAATGACACAAAGGATTAGTCTTTGTTGTTTGCAACTATTAAAACTATTAAAAAGAGTTTTTTTCTCAGGCTTTGGGGTGATCCTGTCCCAAGCTGTTTGGAACACTGCAGCTTTGCTCAGAAAGCACCTACAGATAGCAGATACCTTTGCCAGTATTCACACAGTTCAAATTACCTGCTATTTCTTATCTGATGATAGCTCCTCTCATCCTCCCTCATTCAGTCGCCCATACACACCTTCCCCCTCCTTCTTCTAAAACAAGTCAACTTCTTACTCTTTCAATTTCTGACTGTACCCAGATGCAGAATTACAGGGAACACCTGAGAAGAAATTAGAATAAACAAATCCATTTGGCCTATTTAGAGAAAGCTAACAAGGAGAGAAGGAGTTGGCCCCTGAATGCTGAGATAGTCCCTCTTTCTTTTCTCCAAAGGCAGGTAACATAATGATTCATGAGCTTCTGGCCTAAGGGAGTCAGAGTGAATCTCAAATGCTGGCGCCACAGCCTGAAAAACCTACAGCCTTGTGAAACACTTGTGGGAAATATTTTGATAAGAGGTGTCTCAAAAGCCAATGTAATTGCTTGGACTCCTTAAAGAGGAAATTGCCATCCTTTAAGAACAATTCTGAAGGGCTTAGATAAATATTTCAAAGCTAAAATTGACATGTAAGCTAGACCTGTTGGTATCTGTTTTCCTTAAATCAGTATGCTTTAGATGAATCATTTCAGATCTTAAATTTGAAGGAAACTTCCTGCCATGAATATTTATAAATTGCTGCTGGTATTACTAAATGTTTGAATATATCTACAAAATTT
Source organism: Tinamus guttatus (assembly GCF_000705375.1). Next base: position 138,339 of record NW_010585690.1, read on the forward strand.
ATTTTTGTCTTCCAAAGCTTGAGCTTAACAAATAAAAAACCTGTGAGCTGAAGGTGAAGTTGTATGGTAAACTGAAATTAAATTAAAAAATAAATCCATACTTGAAAATCTAAATTCATACTCATACTCATTGTAGGGATTAGGAAAATTCCCAAGCTCTGATCATTTTCTACAGTACTCTAGCCAGAAGAATTGAAAAAGATTTTATATAAATAATTTGAGAACTAAAAAAAAAAAAAAAAACAAAGCCCCGAACCACTCAAAAATCACCCAGAACTTGAAAACAAAATTAGCAGGCTACTAAATTCTTCCGAGTGAAAACTGTCTCCAGTTTTAATACCTGGAGACAGTAAGGTAATAAATTTGACATCAAAATACAAAGTTCCAGAAAACCAGTGAAATCAAGTTTCCACACCAAATAAATTGGTGAAATAACCATACAGACTAGAATTAGTAGATGTAAAACTGATTATGGTATAGTGGAGGATAAATAACTTAGATTTTGCAGAGACAAGTCATCTCTCATAGATATGTTAGATCTCTTGAAAGGAATCAAAAAACCAAGGAGTAACAGTGATTCCATATTACTGAAGGTGAAGAACCCTTAGATTTTTAAAAAAGTTATTTTATATCCTGAAAGATCAATTTTACCATGAATCTATTTGAAAATATAACTTAATTTATATTTAAAGGTTATAAACAAAAAGTAGGGGTTTTGTTGTTGTCATATAAATTATCAGTTAGGTCCCAGAGAGATCTATTTGGGATCTGTTGTATTGTGCTGGATAATGAATATATTAGATATATCTGATAAATTAAATTATTTAGGGTGATAAAAATAAAAATTATTTGAGATTTCCAGAATGATCTCATAATGCTGAGTGACTGGGCCGTAATCTGACAGCAAAAAAATGGTGGTGATAAATGGAAAGTAATGCACAACAAATAAAACATTATTATGTTGTTTTAGCATGCATACAGAGCGATCAGCTCTTCATTTATTATGACCCCTCAAGAATAAGATTAGTTAATAAAATACTCACCTTAATATTCATTGACAATTGAAAAAAGTTGAATATTAGGAGTTATCAGAAAGAAAGCAGAGAACAAAACATATAAGAGCATTATCATCAGTACTGAAATCTGTAGTGCAACTGCATCTAGTACACTATGTGTAACAGCACCAAAAAGGATCGTGCAAAACTTGAAATAAAGCACAGGAAAGTTATCTGCCTAAACATGATTCTCAAATATAACTATAATGGGAAGAGTTTCATGAAAATGGATAGAAAGATCTCCTATGAAAGTTAAAGATGTTGAATTCCAGACTGCACATCAATGCGGGATGACTACAAGGAGTCTATGGTTAGATCATAATCTTGAACTCCTTAGATCTTTCTAACCTGAAAATGAGCTCTATTAAACTGCAAAAGATCCCACAAAAGGATTTGAGACTAAACTGATGGAATGATAACATGATTAAATCATTGATCAACCTGAATGACTGCAGGCCATCGAGAAGGAAACTGGTACTGAATGAAAGGAAGCAAACCCTTTAATTATTGAGCAAAGATACAAACATATCGGGTGGTTGCAATTTTTGGCCTTTCATCTGTATGGAGTTGTCTTTCTATTTTTTAAAACTGTATCCAGGGAGATGCTCTATAAATCTGTCTTCATAATTATATCCTTTACAGTAAACTTTCCAGCTATGTTGATATTAGCCATGCCTACAGCTTTAAAACTCATTCAGTAGCTTTTAGAATCAAAAGTTTTAGAAATGTCATAGTTGATTTGTCAGTCCTTTGCCTTTTGATTTAAATATGCTAGAGACTTCATAAACTGCATGACACTCATAGACTGCATCACACTTCATAGACTGCATCACATTAGTATAGTATAAGATACTATACTATTTTGTGGTATAAATAATTAATGTCTGGATGCTTCCTATTTGAATTATGAAGAAAAAAAATGGGTTTGTCTTTGTCCGAATCTAATTATGAATATCTAAGAAAGAAAAAAAAATGACAAGCATAAAAGTCTGAATTCAAGTTGAAATTCCATTCTATTTCAAATAGAAACCTTATTAATATTTTTTGTTTAAAAGTAAAGGGCAGTATACACATTTTCCATCTGCAAGTACTGAGTTCAAGCAAAGATATTGCTAAATCTGGTCATATATGAAGACATAGTCAGAAGTTTAAACTTTTATAAAAAGAGGTGCCATGCATGGAGTTTAAACACATATTTAGTCTACATCTAAACATCATTACAATTTAAGAACACTTTTTTTAGGGTTTAGATTTGGTTTATGAGAGACATTGTTTTAAGGATACAAACAAATGAAAACACAATTTGTCTTTAATTATGATACTACATTAAAATTCTTGATTTTTTTTTCAAATTGCCAAAATATAAAACTGTGAGTAGTGTGTTTACCTAATATTCAGGTTACCAGAGAAAAGTCTGAGCCTGAACAGGCCGAAGTACTTCCGTCACACTAAAGCACTTTTATTTAGTTAATTTTAAGTTAAACTTCTTCAGTGGGTGGAAGAGAAATATAAGCTTATCAAAAATCATGAAAATTTCAATAACATTTTAAGACATTCAGCCACTCACAATGATAATCAATTGGCATATCCCTATGTATTGTTTAGCTGAAAACAATCTGAGATTGGAGCCATATAGTATTATAATTTGGTTGTCATAAGGAGAGATGCTCCAGTATTTTAATAGTACAGCATTAACTTTTAAAGGTTCAGACTCTATATTAGTTACTTTTCATGTATCTAATAGCTACGCTTTGCTCTTGAATCCTTTGGGGAAGCACATATTACAGCGGAAAATCATTCAGGAGCCTATTACAAGCCATTACATAGCACAAATATTATTAAACTCAGATTCAACTTACTGCTGCAGTTGAGGGAACAAAATATAAAGGATGTAGGATCCCCTCTGGTGTAATTATGTTCATGTGGAGCAAATGCAAGAAAACTTGAGTGAAGCAAAAGTGATTCCATTTTAGCTCAAAGTATGCATAGTGAGAATCACTTTTTTGTCTCATGCGGATGATAACAGTAGCATTTAGATTTGTTTTTATCAGAACTGACACTTTTAAGCTGATTTGTTATTTAAGAAATCATGATACTAACAAAAGGAGAAGCTAAGAGAAATCTGCAAGTCAGCTACACTCCCATTTAATTACTGATTTAGGAATTGGAAAAACAGTCCCAATATTCATTCATTTTAAAAACTACCATTTAGCTTCCGTTTTTCTCTGATATTAAAGCTAGTCTAGAAATGACAACTTTAGTTACTTTAGTAACTTTCCTTTGCTGTGCACTGTACACAGTAAATTCTGTAAGCTCTTGACATGAATTTTGAAATAATTATTGAATACAGTAACACATGTGCAAGCAAAATGAAAATATTAAGAGAAGCAATCTTTTTTTTTTTTTCCCCAAAGTATTGTCCATTTAGTGCTATTAAATAAACAAACCTGGGCAGAAAGCAAGGAATACAACAGATGGACAGATGGTATTTATCTTCTGATTTAGTACTGGAACAGTGGCCCAGCAGACACAGAGGATAACCTCTTTCTAATGGTAACCTAGGGAGTGTTACCACTATCCTCTAAGACTGGGACAAAACAGCTTCTGGTCCTACTTTTATATTCCTTTAACTGTGAAACACTGTGGAAAACCTAGTCTGAATTTTGGGAATAGTCTTATGTTATGTCTTATGTTAACTCTTAAAATCTGAGAAAGTATTTCTGTTCATTCAGGCCGAACAGATGCCAGGAGTCCTTCCAGCAATTTAATAGTACTGGCAGTTATCTTCTAGTTCGTAGAAATATTTCCTAAAACTGTTTAATTTACTAAGATGGACATAAATTGTTCCTCTACAGAGCTGTGTCTCATTAGATTCATACTGACTACCTTCGGTCTCTAAAATAAATATAACCTATGGTACCACAGATTCCACTCTTGTGGCATCGAGAGGTAAGGCGTACAATGTGGACATCTGGCAGATAGTTCTCACAAGAGTGTCCATTTCTATGATGTGGCATGCACTTTGATGGATGTCCATCAAATGTTTATTTTGTTAAATGCTCTTTGAGGAGCATATTCAGTATAAAGACCAAGCACTGATAACAGTGAATATCTAAGGCAGTGCTGCTGAGGAGACCACTGTTTTGGAGAAAGGGCGGCATCACAAGTGCTGCAGGGCCTGTACCCAACTGCCTTTTTGCTGGAGTCTGGTCAAGAGACATAATCCTAAACACTATCATTGGAAGAATGGCATAGCCAACAAGAAAAGCAAGAATTGAAAAAGCAAGAGAAAAGCAAGTTATAAAATAACTTAGTCCCATTGCCTGTTCTATGGTGGCTAAAAAACTAAGCCTCAGAACAGTTATGCCCTCTAAACATAAGTGTGGAAAGCCTTTCACTTTAGCTTCATTTTTTTTTCCAGATTGCCACACCTGACATACTGAATTTGACTGAATCTGATATCCTGTCTGTTCCTTGTACAAAGTACAGGAAAAATAATATTTAATGAAAACACATTTTCCTGGCTTTACAACATTTCTAGATTTTTTTTTTGTCAGTCAATTATCTTCCCTAGCTCTTTGATAGTTTTCTTTGGAAGGACTTCTAGTACTCACCTTCATTTGACTTTTAGAAATATTCTAGACACTTTGGATAAAGTATTTTTTTCACACTTCAAAAACCTCTTTACGTTATAACTACATTCAACCCCTCAAATATCTGCCCATTTATTGACTGATTTATTGACTGATTTATTATCTGATTCCAAAACACTGACACCTTGTGAATATGATGAATATTCATTCTGCTTTTCAAATTTTTACCCAAGTCACCAGTACTTGCAGATAATGAGTTCTCTAGCAATGACCCTTTGAACCCCAGGGAGAAACTTCCACAATTCTAGAATAAACTCTGTGCCTGGAAGGAATGCCTTTGAAGTGTTCTGCAGGGAGGTCTTGACAAGTTTGCAGTATCAGCATTACTTAAAGATGTAACAGCCCCCAAACCCCACAGTTAGACTCATTCCTCAATTTATTTAAATTACAGTTTGAATACAGCCCTAGATTTCAAAATATTTTCTATTTTTATACTCACAAACCAAAATGAATAACTGAGATAATTTCAGACATAATTGAATGACCCCACAAGCAAAATAGATTCTGAGAATCACCAGGGACCTCAGAGAAGCTTTCTGGCATCATGTCAGGTTTCTTCCTTTCCACATCAGTCCTTGCAGAATGCGTCTCGGAATAGCTGGTGCTAAAAGGCCGGACGTGGAGCGCACGCTTGCACATTCCGGGTGTCCACTCCTGCAGAGTGAGGTCACTGCATTCTGGAGGGACATCTAAGAGAATTAAACTAATCTCATGAACTGACATCATCTGTGAGGAATTAGAGAAAGGCATATGTGAAAAAAAACAGAGTTATTAGTATTAGAGAAAAGCCACATAATGCAAATAAAAACAAGTATCTAAAAATGCCTGCAGGCAGCACAAATTATAAGTGGATGTTATTTTATAATTATGTATGGGATTTTTTTGTCTAATTATAACTTCATTTCATCAATGGAGAAGCAAGTGTCAGTATGAAAAGCAATAAGAAACCAGATTTAAATGTTCAGCATTGGATGCAGAGAAATATCGTCAAAATCATCAGTTTCAGACTGACCAAATCATGCAAAATGAAAGAATTCAGAATAGGCTATGCACTTCAGATGACCTCTGCAGAACCTGTGTACTACATGGCAAAGAGCCAAGGTTATTTTTTTCTTAAGCAATTCAGTGTATTTATGACTTTAAAAAAGGAAGTTGCTGAGGGCAAATACATTTGTGAAATATCCATGTCATTTGGTTTACTGTAGGAAAGGGAGGAGAATTTTAATCCCAAATCTGAACAAAGCAGACATGCTTTCACTTGTGACTTTGCAGTCTAATACAAGAGAAATCATTTGTTTTCATATACAAAACAACTGTCTGTATTATTACTTACAAAGTAAAAGTGATATTAAGGCAAATTAAAAAGGCATTGGGATTGTGGGAGTATTTAAAATAGGGGAAAATAGGGCATAATATTTGGAAAAAATGCCTACCGTTTTCTGAAATTTTAAGCTGTTTTTCAAAATGGAGAGATGCAAAAGACATCATTTATAAATCTTACACAGCAAGAGACACAAGCCATGAAATATTCCTGGAGCAGTGGGAACTGAATAGTTGACACAGTCAGGACTAAGTCCAGGCAAGATAGACTGTATAGAATCTATGTAGTGACACTCATAATTCTTTTTGAAATGTCTCCTGGGATGATCCTTGAGAAGGATACTCTGTAAACCTGATACACAAACATTACCAGAGTAATGGAAAGTGTGCATTGGTTTTAAAGATGCTTACATAGTAAAAAGATCTCATCTTGTACTGTCTTGATAAACTGCATCTTAGTGTCATCAAGATAATAACTTAGGCAGAAAGCCTTCGCATATAGACTCAGCTTTAGATGCATGTAGCTTGTCTTTCCGTAGAAATCATAACCCTTGTTTCTGGAGGTATCTGAAACAACTTCACCACTCTTAAGCGCACTGTGGGACCCATCATTACAATCTGGGAATAAACAGGGATGTATGTGTCTATAAAGTTGTTATGCTACCCAGTACACCAAGGCCAGACTTTCTCATACTCATGGCCAGCAAGTCCACGCCATGCCTGTTGCCCTTGTGTCACCAGCAAGAGATGAGATACATCTTAGTTCAGGGTATGCTGGATGTTCTCCAACATACTCTCTCATCCTTCTAACCAGTCTTAAATGAAGAAATTATCCTGATAGTGTTGTCATTTCTTGATGAACACTATAGTCTGAAAGGAGATCAAAATATAGTTGTTTGCTAAATTTTAGCTTGACAAGAAGTGGATAGACCCAACGGCTTAAGTCAGTTAACAGCCATTTACTGAACTCTGTCTACATTTACATGAGACTGTACTGTCAGGACATTAATAAAGGTTGAAACAGTTACTCAAAGTGAAAAATTAAAGAGTTCATATTGATAGTGTGATTTTACTATCTTGAGAAACCTTTTATGAATCAGATAAATATGAAGGAAAGTAAGTAATTTGGAAGAACCAGCCAGTCCATAGCATCCACAGAAAATATTATGCAAGGTGGCGTTAGTATATGAAGCCTGTAGTAATAAATAAATGATTACATCAAGATGTCATGAACCAAAAATAGGACCCAGCCTTGTTTATTTGAAATAAAAAAAAATAACCCTGTCATGTCATACACTGCAGTTATTCTATATGCTATTTAATAAAAGCATTTCAATAACAGTACATGAAATGATGGTTTAAGAAAATCTCAACCAAAATACATAGGTTTGGCAAACATTCAGCATTTTGGAATGTTTCTCATAACATAGTCTTTACATTTCTTATGGATTTTAGTCTAATTTGAAAATTGTTAAAATAATTTGGGATATTTTCTGGAACTCCCTATAGGCTTTGTTGGAGATCATTAATGTCACTAGATGTCTTGCTATTATTGACAAAGCATACCTAGCCATTAAGATAGGTTTTGATTTCTAATATGCTTACTATAATTCCCTTTGGTCAATATTTAACACCATATGAATCAGATAAGAATTTCTCAACACTTGTGGTGTGGGGACAGTTTCCCTTTCTCATAGGTGAGAGTGAAGAATGATGTTAACTAAACTAACTTTCTGAGGCAAGTTTTTTTGAAAGCATCTTCCCTTTTTGTGCCTTCTCCAGATTCTATACTATATTTCCATTAAGCCATTTGAGCTTGAAAGTGAGGGTGCACAGCTGATGAATTCAGTGCTCTATGGAAGAGCTCTATGTAAAGGCAATACATGTATTCAAGCTGCCTATTCAAAAAGGTCTTTTCAGAAGGACCAGTGTTGCCCGGATCAGGTGGAGGTGAAGATACTTCATATCTCTCAAACATCTCACTTCTTAGACTGAGTCAAAAAAGACCTCATGTAATAATAATGCTGTTTGTTGATATTTTTTAACCTGAAGTCATCTGTGGTGGGATTTAACTCCAGATTTAGACATCTAAATTTTACAGTGTTGATCCAGTGCATCCTAGAAAACAATTCCACTCACTGTCAAATAGATACTTGATGGCTGGTCAGCAGAGCAGCTCTTTAGGCTCCACTGACTATTTTGACCAAGTCTACTGTAATGATGATGGAAGCCTAAGTATCTGGCACACATGTAAATTTAGGTATGTTACTCTGAATCACAACCCTGGAGCTATTATAGTTGCCTATACAACGGAAGTTTTAACTAGTATTGTAGATAAAACAGTGACATGTTTTGATTAATAGGCAACATCCTCTTTTTATCTCCTTTTGCCCTTACCTTGTATTTCCTTTCAAGATTTTGAAATTAATTTGACCAGGTTTTTGCAACTGGCAAAATGCTGAACTAAACCTTTTGTTCCTTTAAACTACTACAACCCTCCCAGTAAAGAAAAAGAAGGCAGAAGACAATTAACTTGCACTGGAATTGTAATCTGAAATTTATGTGTGCCCGTTCAGTATGGACAGGAGTTATGGAGAACATATGCCTTATACAGTAGAACATATGGCTACAGTTATCATGGCTATCAAAAATAAAGATAAATCATCTACTCTCTACTCATAATCATGTAAATTTTAAGTTAGGGCAATGGTTTTGCAATGGTTTTATTCCATTATAAGAGGGTTATAAGAGATTTCATAACTTAATTCCTCTGTCTTCTGATCTGGCTTTACAGAGTTGCAACTTTATTGATTTAATCTGTATTACTTCTGGTTTACATCTAAACAACTGAGTGGAGAAACTGATATGAAGTTTTTAAAATGCTATATAAAATGTACAGTGTATAGAAAACATTTCGTCAGTTGTTCATTGGCATCAGTTGAGCAGTGTTTTAGTAAGGCAATTCATTCACTCAATTTGTCTTTTCAAACTAATGAGAAAAATCCAACCCCCAACTGAAAATGTATTCTAATTTTCATTTGAAATATTACATGGACTGGTTACCACTTGCTAATCTAGGGGTTTGATAATTTAAGGTTCATTATATTGAAGCACAATGCAGATCACTGTGGCTTAATGTATTTTTTTAGGTTACTGCTTGAATGAGAGAAGTGTGGGAACAATGACTTCGCCAGGCATTTGCAGGAAATTCTGTCTTTTTTTTCTACTCATCTTCAAACTTCAAGCTAATTTTACAACTTCAAGTAGGTCTAATTCTTTCCAAATGCATTCCCTTACATATTTCCACTCTAATTTTCAGTCGTATTGCTTCTGCCGCAGTTACTGTACTACTGTAGCAAGAGCAGAGAAACCTACTGAAGTGGGACTACATTCTAATTCCTTTAATTTATTTCCATTCTGTTCTCAGATTGGTGAAGCATTGCAAACTTTCTTGGATCTCTCTTTATGGAAATGCAGTTTGTTTCACAGTTCATACTCTAAATGTGTGCTTTTTTACTCATTCCACAAACAGAGGAGCAATGCAGATTCATATTGCCCAATCAACTGTAAATCATGTATGTTCAAGTTCTACATTAGCTGTTCATTTAAGAATCACAGACTGCCTGTATGAACAAGCCAACCTTCATGCAAAACCCCTTAGGCCCACCAACCAGAAATGTTTGTAATGCTTGAGATCTTTCTAACTAAAATATCCTACATCCCTATTAGAAGACTACAAACCAGCATAATTTCCAACTCAGATTATATCTTTTATTATACAAAACAAATACAGTATGTTCAATTTTAAAATACAAATCAGTGTAATATAGAATATCACAAGAAGAACCTTATGAGAGAGCACCATAAAGATCTGCTGATGTCTTTAGTTATTCAATGATGATCACATTATGGTATCCTGTTTGCACTGCACAGCATCTCACTCCATTAGTGTTCCTGGGAGGACCAGAGGGACCATGGAAAATCACTTAATTTTTGGGACATTCACCTAGAATTCTGAAGACCTTGATTTTGCTCCTGCTGTTGCCATCATCCTCCAACTGGTCTATGCAAATCACATCATCCTGCTGGAAAACAGCTTCCCTCCTATTCCCTTCCTAAACGAGTCAAGTATTATTATTACAGTAATGGTCATGAAGATTAATATTGTTCCGTGTAACAAGGATGCATTCATGAAGTTATATATATATATATATATATACATATATATATATATATACAGCTATTTTATTTGCTATTGCTGTTCCAACACCTAGCTTCTAGCATGCTCTCAAAGACTTCTGGATCTACCTAACAGACAAATCAGAATTTCAAATTATTTAAAACATCATTAAAAATATTCTTTTTAGAAATGTAAAAACAACCATCTTTGGAGGCATGTTTTCTGAGAGAAATGTAGAATGTCCTGAAGCTTGACCTTGAAATAAGCTCAGCAGATGGAATGGTCTGTCCTATTTAGGACTTGTTTGGTTACTTTCAATGTATTTCTAGTTAGACTTGTTGTCTTGGCAAGCACAGTGGCTCCAGCACTTCTACCAAGGCCATGATCTGATGAAATAGGCCTGAGAAAACAAAATTTGATCATGAAACAATTTATAGAGGTTATAATTTGCACTGGACAAGTCTGCAGAGTGTCCTTGGAAACCTCTGTTTTTTTGTGCCAGCTGTAACTGAATGCACATGAATTAAGAATGGGCTGCCAGGTGGCTAGGGACATGGTTTTTACAAAAACAGAGCCTGCACTGTGCAGAGAAGTTGTTGGCACTAAATGCTGTAGCAAAATGTGATTACTTTGAAATTTATTATGCAACATGGATTTAAGTAACTCCAGTTGATTTAGAAGAGCAACACCATGAAACCTGACCCAAAAATATAGTCAAGATTTAACCAATTTTAAATTCTTGTACATAATTTTTGAGATGCATCATTGCTTAAATGCTAGCTCTTCTAATTAAATCTGTGTTATTTGTCTCTTTATTAAAAAAAAAAGACTAATAAGAGAGTTAATTCTCACTTGTAAAATTCATTTTCACAAGAAGGGAAACAGAAAGTAACAATAGGAAAGCAAAGACTCTGCCAAGTCACTGCCTATTCTCACTCCAGGAAAACAGAGTAAATTGATGCAGTCTCCACATTCACTTTAGATGGTATCTCAGGAGAAGCATTTAAGCTCTGATTACTGTTGTCACCTCTCCTTTTCATTCACATCAGTGAGAAGATTATGCTACTTTATTGTTCTAGAATTTCTAGGAAATTATGAATGACAAATACTAACAAGAAGATATGTGGAAGTAACTCTGTTCAAGACAATTTTGTAACTTTGGCTACGCAATTTTTTAGAGGTTTGAAATTATTTGTAATACAGTCTTGATTTTTATGGCTGCTACAGCGGTATCAAAACTGAGATTATTTTATCCCTAGAGGCAAATGCTTCAAATTGGGAGCTAGACAAACTAAATAGTTTATCTATGCAGTGGTTATCTCTGAAGATGCTGGCTTCCACAATTGTAGTATATGCCTATCGTCAGCAGTACTTTGCCTCTCTATCAGGCAGGGTTTCCTGTACGTGCATTTCTTACTGCTCTGATTTCACTGGAAGACAGGAGAGTACCATGGAATAAAGATGATAACCCAAAGCTGCTCCCAGCTCCTGGTGAAGTCCTCTGAAGTGAGAATTAGACCCTCACTTTGAACACTACATGGTGCTCACAGAAACGCTCCGCAGGAGCCATTTAGCTTCTTCTGAATAGCTCAGATAGATAGATAGATAGTATCACCACTTCAAGAACAAAGTTATTATGAAAGCCTTACTAAAAAATACTGTGGCCAAAGTATCCACACCCCCATACCTTCACGTGCCAACACATGGACAGAGATTTATAACACAATAGGTTTTTTTATATCCACAGGTTTTTAACCAGCCTTAGGAATTTCTGTGAATTGCCATGTAAAATGACCTGAAGCAAGGGATAATACTCATCATATTGGAACACAGTTATAAAAAGCATGTAAACTTTATGATTTCTGATAAAACTATTCAAACAGAAGTTACATTTAGCTTCTGGAGATTGTTGGGGGAAAAAAAAAAGAAGAAAAAGAAAAAAAAATAACCTCTGGGGCCCATTAGAATTAATTTGAAAATGTTGTCTTTTTTATATTTATATTTATATTTATATTTATATTCTGGAGCTAGAAAGAAGCAGTGGCCATCAGTGTCAGTATACTTGTAAGAATAAAGCCAAAAATGATGTCAATTATATTTTTTTCTATAATTTCTTCTAAAATTTTATGGGTTTTTATCAGAAGACCACAGGGTGAAAGTGGGGAAAAGGGAGATAATGATTTAAAATTTAATTTTATCCTTTTCTATATTTCTACATTATATGTGTTCCTATATTTCTATATTGTATGTTTTTATTTTAATCAAAAGTTATTTAAAATTATTAGAAAATTTGTGGAAAATTTCAGCTGATCTGTACCAACTATGCAACTATGTTGTTATGTACAGTTTGGGGAAAAAAGCAGCATTCCACAAAGCTTATATTGCTCTAAAAGAAAAATGTAAAGAGGCTACAGGTTTAAATTTTAAAGTGTTCTTAAAAAAAAAAAAAAAAAAGTGAAGATTTTAATTTAGGTCTGTCAACTCCAGAATACATAAATATTACTATAAATATATAATTTTACAATTTTACTATGTGCAATACAAATGATAATGGGTAATTATTTTTAAGAAAACATGCGTGCCTTGCTGCTATTTGTATCCATTATTATACTCTGCACTAGACGCAAGTAGCACAGGCCCAGACTTTTATATCAAGGTCACTGATGCGGGAGTATTGTTAAACTGCTCATGTAAAGCTCCAAATGGGCAGAAGATAATGCAATCAGTGCCAATTTCTACTTGACATGCAACAAATAAATATTGGCCAGAGGCTGATAGCTACCATGTCAATGAAAATAATGCAGCTGAATAGTGTAGATAGTGAAGCATGTGGATAAGATTGCCAGAAAGTGTTTTAGAGACCCAATATCCGTATGATATACATAGCCACACTGCAACCCCAGGCAGATTTATAGATGAGAAATGTACTTATAATTCTAAAACTTCCTAAAAAATGCAAGAAACTGCAGAGAGATACCATGGCGTGCATCTCCACATGCCATGGGCCCTGTGACCTTTGCAAGTTCAAGTACTGAGATCCAACCAAAGTGCCTTTCAGAACCTGCCAGAGAATATCACCATCTGCAGAAGCAGGGATGGTTGCACTTTTCCTGATGCACACCAGTGCTTCCTGAAGCACATTACACTTCACCAAATAAGTTTAAATTAGGGAGGTGCAGTCACATGCTGGGGGCAGTAAAAGAATCTTAGGCACATGCAGATGTTCAACACAGTGATAGGACACAGACAGCATAGGTGTAAAGCATGTTTTAAAGCACAACTTTGCCAGTTAACACAGTGAAACAAATAAAAAAAAATCTTGCAAAATAAGCAGTTTATAATTTTTGGTACAAACACAAATTTGTCTTACAAAATCAATCACATTACTAAAACAGTGAAACAACTGACATGACTCCTATGCTAATAAATATTACCAAAAAAAAAAAAAAAAAGATATAAGAGAAGAAATTATGGAAAAATATCAAATGTACTGATTCCACTGTGTTCAAGGTCAAAAAATCCTAAACAAGTTCTGAAAATAAACCAGTAATTGGAAATCATAATTTACTAGGCATGTCTTTATTTCCTAGCCCGGTTTCATCCAGCGTATTCTTCTGAGACATTTGACAGTAACCGAAGTATGGCTAAAAGTCTCCTTTACAGTGAAAAGCTGAATGTGTGCAGTTCATCTAGCATATCCAGAATAAGAGGCAACCAGGTAATGGTCTGTAAGTACCTACAAGGAGAGACAAGTTTTAACTCTAATTAGCTCTTAAAAAAAAATGCAGATCAAGCCATTAAAAATATGCCATGACTAAAAGCAAAGTTAAAATCAAACTACAGTTAAGTTGCACGTTTTTAAACTTTGAAGATGATTAAGCAATGGAACAATTTGCTGTGAATGTATTGATTTCTTTTTCACTTGAGACCTTTAATACTTGACATACAAACAATATTTTCTTGAAAGATATGTCTTAGGTCAGCCAGAAGATATAAGTTAGATCCATGAATAACTTAATGAAATTCTGTGGATTGTAATTGGCTGGATAAGACAGAATGATCATAATGTGTAGCCTCAAGACTTATGAAATCATGAAAACATTTAGAAGTTAACTGTTATAATTCTCTGTTTTTAAGTTTAGTGCTGGATTCTCTCACAAGTAGATATAGGTGAAAAAGTAATGTGAGGGATAAGTGATCATCACCAAATAATAAAAGATATTAAAAAATATAAAGGTTTATATGAGAGTCACTTTAATGTCTTCCCCATAATGAAAATAAAAACTTCATTAATATTCATACTTTTCAAATATTACTATTTGTTTTTTGACAGATGTTAGCATCGTGCAACTAGTAGGAAAGAAAACACATAAACAGAGTGATCCTATTAGCGAGTGTACAAACATGCTGTGTAAACAGCTGTTTATTGTCTGCATCAAAGAAAAACCTTCTATCTCTTAGCAACTGAGCTCCTGGAAGACCTTCACAAACATGTCAGAGTTTTCAATCCACCATGCAGGATTTATGTGAAAAACAACTGCCTGTCAACCATAGTGGGTGAGGCTGACAGCTTCTCTGTTAAGATCCAACTGGCCATTGACTTTGGAGATAATACAGGATGTAATTTTTGCTACCCAGCTGCTACACATTGCTTGCTAATAAGCCAGGTGGTGGTATGTTGAGAGCTAACTGCTTCTAGGACAATGTGTCTTCAGCTAGTAAATTGAAATTAACAAATTAAATATTTATCACATATATTTGCACTACTGACATGAAAAGTCATTTTTTAACCATCTAAAAACAACTGACCTTGAGATTCTGAATTACTTCTATTCGACTTTCAATGCAACTTTAGGAAATCCTGATGATATGCAGGGTTGATTTTAAAAATTTACTTCTCCAATTTTGACAAGCTTGAAGTTAATCCAGTCTGAATTGTTTCTAGTCAAATCAACAGAATTTGGGTTTTGCCCTATCATTTTCCTGGCTTAAAAAGACATCTTACATCAGAATTTTTTTCTCTTCTTAGACACAAACGTTTCTCAGTACCTCAGCTGAGTAGTTATATGGCAGAAGCAGAAATTTCTCATAGTAGAGGAATTGTAGACTCTTGTAGATTCTTTAAAAAATATTTTTCAAACCTCAAGTGGATAAACTAAATAGACTGGATTTCTTTAGTCTATCACAGTTAAAGGCAATGTGAGATAGTTCCTTTAGCCTTTTCCAAATCCACTCAATGTGACAATTTGTATGAATCCTTTTTCCTGTGTGGATGCCAGAACTAGACCTTGATTATAGACACTTCCCTACAGACGCCCTTACTTATCAATATAAGCAAGACTGAGATATGTCTCGATAATAGGATTGACCTACTTCCACCTCTTATTTCTCAGCAACGTGCTGCTATTAGCCTAAGTCTCACAGAATTTACAGAAAAAGAGACTCCCAGTTCCTTGTCCACCTTCCATAAGTGTAACAGCATGGAGTTTCTCATTCAGCCCTTGACATCTTTTATCTCAGAAGAATTGCTCCTACAATGGTCCCACCAGCTTGGACACAGCTAACTTCAGGGCCACATTCTCTACACACCACTGCTGATAGAAGTGAGCACAAGTTAGGTGCACTGGATTTATATCACCTAAGGTTTCCTCTCTGTTAGCTGAATGGACTGCTTTCATACTGGGTAATTTCCTAATTTCTCACAGGCCTCAACGTCAAGACAGGAGGCCAAGCAGCAGTTTTTTTAATGTAGCACTGAGAAATAAAAAAATTGCATACCCAAATAAGGAAAATGTGCAATAATTTCAGAAATAGAACACTGCCAGCTGGCCCAGCATTTCGGCATTTTGATGGTTTGACGAGGTTCACCTTGGTTAACTGATTCTTGTTCAAAACAGGGACCTATGAATGCTAAGCAACCATATTCCCAGTCATGACCAATGATCTTATCTGAAATATCTGTTCAGCAAAGTAAGCATTTTGCCATTCTGGAAAAAAATGTGCAAGCACCTGAAATGTCCTAACTTGCTGAACAACAATATACCAAACATATACCAATTTAAGACGGTGAAGTCTTAAAATGGTATATGAGAAACTAACATCTGTGTACATACATTTTGGAGGCCAAAACTTCCCTGAACTAAATGTTGCCAAATAATCTCCCTCTGAGGATCTATTCAGACAGAACATCTCTTCTGCACACAGCAGGCAGGATGGAGAATGACCGTTGCAGCACTGTCATTGTAAAAGCAGGCCTGCTCTATGGGGTGTCCTTACTTAAATTTCTTTCTTGACTCAGTAGGGTATCAGTATGGCAGAGGGAATAAAGCTAAGTATAGGGAGCAAAGAAGGATGGGTCCCACATGTTAGCAAGGAATTAACATTATTCTCAGTGCCATTTGGTAACAAACTGAGGTGGAAGGATCTATTACCAAAATAAGATCCTCTAAGCCTTTTAAAGGTATGTTTTTGGCACAAACAGAGAAAAAAAAACAAGGCAAGAAGGAATCACATGCACTGAGAAAGAAAACTAAAGAAAAAAAAAACAATAAAGTGACCCTGAATGCTTTTCATATGGAAAACTGAACTGCATAATCACTTCTGTTTCTGCTTCAGGATCTGTCTAGCAATTTTGAGCAGTAGAATCACTTGGAATATGGCTCCTCACCCAGGATCTTGGGTCACTTAGGCTTAGACAGTTCTGCTTAACAGAAAATATATGATGGAAAAAAAAAAAAAAAAAAAAAAGGATAAGGATTACCTCAGACGCTGGAAGTTTTTTTATAGAATTTTTTTGTTCTGTTACAGTGAGGTACCTAAATAATTCTGCCTAAAATTAAATACAGCCATATAACAAATCAGGATCTAAGTGGCTAGCACATAAACCGCTCAACATTTGAGAGACATTGGCCCAAATTACATGTTTGCATTAATATTCTGGAAGTAACAAAAATAGCACTTTTCTTTAAGGGTCTTTGTGCTATCCTGACATCAAAGGAAAGCATGTAGCCAAGGTAGGAGTTCAAAGATCACAATTATATGCTTATATACGTATTAATCTAATCGATAAGCCCCAAATTTCAGTGCAAAGGGCAGCACTGGAAAGAGCACTAGGATCTTCATCAATACATTGCCTGGTCTCTGGTGGCTTTACTATGCGTTGTGTATCCTCTACAGCCTAACAACACCCCGCCCCCATCCCGTCTGCCAGAGTTCCTGATTAGGACAATAACTGTTCCACTGACAATGCCCTAATTAGGACTGCAATTCCTCCATCGAGGCTATGGACGTCCCAGCGAGACAGTCTCAGAAAGGAATGCTCACACTTTGCTGTTATCCCTTCCTGCTTCCCCTTACTCTTACTTTCACCTAACACTTAATTTGGGACTGTGTTTATATCTGTACAGCACCTACCATAACAGAGCCCTGACCTGGTAAAAGCCTAAAGTGACAGCGAAATGAAAAATTGCAATTAACTACAAGAGTTGAAATTGTCAAGAACAGATGTAAATTCCCCTTTGGTGCTCAAGCAAGTATGTCACTGATATGAATCACAGAAAGAATATGAATGCCATTTTCTGGCACATCAACAATTCAACAATTTAAGTTAAAAGTGGAGTCAGTATTGCTTATACTATCCATAATTTTCTACTGCAAAATCCTAAGATTTGGTTCCTACTTTTTGCACTTAATTCCTTTGCTTGGAACTAAGGAAATCTAGAACCTTCCTTGGTTCCTACTTTTTGCATCCAACGTAGGATTTCTTATGGTGCCTCAAAAGCAATATTACTGAAAGTTTTCAGTAATAAAAATCAGTCAGCTATGTCTAAAAGTCAAGTTAGGAAAATGTGGTTTTCAAAATTGTTAAAATGTGAAAATCATTTTCTCATTAAACTAATGTTGCCAGATTTCTGGCATTAGTATTTAACATTTGCAAGTGTGAGACTTTTTGCTCTTCCAAGTTTCATGATTTCTCTGTTTCCAGCAAACCATCATGAAATCTAATGGCAAAACTGTATCATTCCCACCTGGTGGGTGTCGATGTAGCAACTCTATTAATTAACTCATGTGACAACTAGAAAACTAATGGCCTCTTACAAATTGTAATTCATTCACTGTGTGCCATAAAGATTTTCGGTTCCAACAATGTAAGAAATGGAACACAATAAGATGATAACAATTTAAAATGATAAAATCACAGAATCACAGAACAGTTAAGGTTGGAAGGGACCTCTAGAGATCATCTAGGCCAAGCCCCCTGCTCAAGCAGGGGCATCTAGAGCATGTGGTAGAGTTGCATCCAGGCGGGTTTCAAAGATCTCTAGAGAAGAAGATTCCACAACCTCTCTGGGCAGCCTGCTCCAGTCCTCTGCCACCCTCACAATAAAGAAGTTCTTCCTCACATTGAGATGGAATTCCTGTGTTTTAATTAAAATCCATTACCCCTGGTCCTGTCACTGGCCACCACTGTGAAGAGTTTGACCCCATCTTCTTTATATTCTCACTTCAGGTATTTTTAAATATTGATCAGGTCTCTTCTCAGTCTTCTCTTCTCTAGGCTAGACAGGCCCAGCTCGCTTAGTCTTTCCTCATAAGATAGATGCTCCAGTCCCTTAATCATCTTTGTCACTCTACGCTGCACCCTCTCTAGAAGCTCAATGTCCCTCTTGTCCTGGGGAGCCCAGAACTACACTAGATGCTCCAGGTGTGGCCTCACCAGAGCTGAGTAGAGGGGCAGGATTGCCTCCCTTGACCTGCTGACAACGCTCCTTCTCCTGCAGATCAGGATCCCATAGGCCTTCTTGGCCACAAGGACACGTTGTTGCCTCATGGTTAACTTGTTATCAAACAGAACTCCCAAATCCCTCTCCATGGAGCTGCTTTTCAGCAGGTCAGCCCCTAATCTGTGCTGGTGCCTGGGGTTATTCCTCCTCAGGTGCAGGACCCTGCACTTGTCCTTGTTGAACCTCATGAGATTCCTCTCTAGACAGCTCTCCATCCTGTCTAGTTCCCTCTGAATGGCATCACAGCCCACTGGAGAGTGGGCCACTGTGTTTTGGCCAAAATCATGCTGGCTGAAGTCAGGAACTGTAAATCTACAATTTCCTATTCAAATCAATGTGAAAATCTGCATTATGTCACAGGCTACAGTTACATAATTATCATAAAATGCCTTTTAGGACATCTATCCCATTGCCTAAGGAATATATGGCAACCCCATGGGACTGGGAAAAAAATAGGTTTTATTCACTACTTCAGGGATTTAATGTGGTAAGGAAGTATTATACAAAATACATAAGCAACACAGAAGGAAACATCAGATCCTAGGAGCCCCTTCTCCTAGAAGCAGACTCACAAAATAATTCATGTTAGAAGGGGCATTGGGAGGTCACTTAGTTCAATCACCTCTTCAAGGCAAGATCTACACTGAATTCAGACCACAATGCTCAGAGCTTTGTTCAGTCACATTTTGAAAACATCCAAGGACAGATTCCACAGCCTCTACAGGCTGCCTGGTTCCCCATGTAATCCTCTTCACAGAGATGGATTTGTAGACATGAATTGCAACTAGTGAGAACTTCCCCTATTTTAATTTATGGTCATTGCATCTTGCTCTGCTGGCAGACTCCTCTGTATAAACCCTGCTTCCTCCCAGAGGCACTGGCAGGCACTGGTCCCCCGAAGTCATCTCTTCTCCAGGCTGCACAAACCCAGTTCCCTCAGCCTCTGCCGAGTGCTTCAGCCCCGACCATCTCAGTGGCCTTCAGTGGACTTGCTCCAAGATCCTGACATGCTTCTTTCTCTAGAGTCTCCAGACCAGACTAGGTGGACTGCATATAGATATGGTCCAATATGTGCCAAGAAGAACAGGCAATCAAGCTAGTGGTTGTGCTCCTGCCAACACAGCCCTGTATACCGCTGCTGTCATCACAGTCAGAGTGCACCACTGGAATTTAAATTTCAGCTAAAGTAAAGCTTGAGAAAAGTGAATATGAGTTTGAAATTCAAATTATGAAAGCACTGGTACCATGCACCGCATGATGAGAGAGAAAGACTTTTATTTTACATTCTGCTTTATTTAATCTTTGCTGCAGATTTCTGGCCAGCAGCTACTTCTATCAAGTTTTGCAGCTGGTTAGGATGTTTCTGTAACATCTATCACATGCCCCTGTTTCCTGTTTAAATTTTAAGTATTTTTAGTGCAAAGTTAAAGGTCTAAGATAAGAAAATGGCTCATAATTTACCTTATGCTAGTGTAACAACATAAAGGATTTGAGTATACATCAAAAGTTACATATTTTCCCTGGAAGCAAAGTCTTATTTTAGTGTTCAGCTATATGTCAATCTTCTTGTCTTCAGCCTCAAACACTGTGTCCAATACTACCTGGCATATTTATGGATAGAAGTATTTTTTTAAAAAATCAAATGTCTTTAATTATTAAAATATGTGAACAGATGTTCTCGGGCTTTTCAGGCAATTATATTGCTCTTTTTTTTTAAGTGGTCACAAAATTTTAAAAAGAAAACAGGATATCTTAAATATTTCTGATTTTTACCTTTTTAATTTAATTTTATTGATTTTCTTGAATTTTAAAAACTTTTTTTTTTTTTCTGAAACAAACACTAGATCTTTAATTTTTATAAGCTGGAAAATTTCCCTTGATTATAACAAGATGTGAAGATGTTCCTCACCATATAGTAAGTTTCTCAAACCCTAAAATATTTTTAAGGACTACATTTTGACAGTGATTATCACATTGTGCTTTAAGAACCTCAAAGGAGTTGCAAAAAACTATGGAATTCATAAGGATATTTGAGCCATATGGTAAATAATTGTTACTCAGCAGACCACATATCCATAAGAAAATGTGGTCAAAGCAGTATTATTTTTCTGATTTGTTTGATTAAAAAAAAAAAAAAAAGAACTAATGGAGAAATTATGTTAAATGACTGTCTTTTTTTTTCTTTTTCTGACTTTTTCTTTCAACTCCCATTAGACTTAGGCTTGTGGACCTAAACTTGTGTCACTGCTACAAGACAGTGCAGAGGCCAAGTATTTAACAATATTTAAGGATGCATTAGAAATTCATACAGATAGTAGGAGTGGCCAGTGATGTAAAAGCCCAGATTGAAAACATCAATGTTAGCAAAAACTCTAGCAGGGATATAAAGCTTTCTGATTCAGAATGTATTCTGTAATTATTAGTTTGTGTGAAAAAGATCAAATTATCCCACATCTTCCTGATGTAAATTCTTTGCCTAGCTGAAAAGCCAGGGCTAGCCACCATCATACGATGGATAGCCATAAGCCTGATTTGAAATAGTGGTCCCTGTGTTAGGATGTCTGATAAATGTTCCCTCTTAGCAGGATCAAGACACATTAAACACTCAAGGAGCAAGGTATTTTAGGATTTTTAACCCAAATTTCATTAGTATTGTGTGGTATATTGATGCCTGATGGAACACATATATTGATCTCTCTCTGCCTTTACTCTCTTTCAGACCAATAAATTATCAAACCAAGTCAACCCAGAGAGAACGTACTTTTACAAAGGTCTTTTATTCACAGTTGTTTTGGAGGGGGGAGGGCCCAGAGTAAGTCAGACTCTCGGTAACTTAGTAAAAGGCCAATTCCTTGAAGATGTGTGAGCACGTACACACATGTCAGGGTTCTGTTGAAAGGTTGAGGAAATTTGAGATGAGCATCTAGAATTGCGATTTTCCTCACTCTTTTCTCTTTTCTTCAGGACATAATTAAGAGTTACAGCTGTGGCCACTTCGTGCTTCCTCACAGCAATTGGAGGTGCTCCCTTGCAAAAGAGTGATAAATGTGTTGTTTCTGAAGGAAGATGTCTACAAGTACTGCAAAATGTAGTGATCTAACACCTCCACATGGTGATGGGTGAGTAAAAAGTTAACAACAAAACTGCTGAAGCACACAAGCTCTCCAGAACCCTGCTGATGTGCCAGACAGATGGCAGAAAAGCCTATCAGAAAAAAAAAAAAAAAAAAAAAAATGAAACTGAGAATGAATTCCCCCAAACAAAGGGCGAGGGGAAGTCCTGTGGAGGCAGGACAGTCCCACTTCACTAACACTTGCAAAGAAAGACCCAACTCAGTAAAGAAACTGATATGCTTGCAAAGCACCTGAGAAGGGGCCAAACTCGCCTGAAGATACTAAAAGGACCACCCTGTGAGGATGATCATAGCACAGTCACATACCTTTCCAAAGGATATAAAAGACAGAGTCTAGCAGTGATGAGTAGAGCAGGGATCAGGAATGACACCTGAACTACTCCTCCAGCTGGAACCTTCAGTCCCCTTAACCTGGGATGCTGGTCTAAGGTCACTCCTTCCAAGGTTGAGAAACTTCCTGTGTATTCAAGGTGAAGTAACATTATAACATTCTATTTTATTTCACTTTTATTTTTATTTCACTCTATTTTATTTTACCTTATTTTTCTCTTCCTTATGGAATTCCTGTTTACTAATTGATCAGCTGATTCCTATAACGATCGTGCCATTTAGTGGTAGATGTTATTGAAAATATCTTGCACTGGTGAATGAAAGCAACTAGCTAAAGCCCCTCTGGATTATTTTACTGTCTACCCTAGTGGCAGACAGTGCAAGAGTGAAATTTGGCATAGTCGGCAGGATAGCACAACTCATGGTTAATGTTTTTAACATCTCAGATCCATCTTGATCAAAGATGTACCCTTTATCCACCCCTCTGCTTTCATTCCCCTCTTTAAAACAAAAGCAGATTCCCTATTTTATTTTCTTAAGTAGGTAACCTTAAGACATCACCTCCCCTTGGAAGTGTAAGTGTAAGCAGCAAGTTGGCCAAAACAACACACCTGTTTCCTAACCTCCTTTCAATCTCCCTTGTGTGCATATCTTTTTCTAACAAATTTAGGAGAGAATCTCTCTTCATCTATACCCTGAGGCTTGTTGAACTCTAGTTGTGGCAGGCCATGTGTGGGAAAGATACTTGAGGTTAGGGACACATCCACTGAAAAAATCCTTTATTGGAGTTTTCAGTCTATGAGTGTCAAATCTGTATATATATATTTTGCACAGATTCTTAATTATTCATTGACTTTTTATTTTATTATGTCAGGCCAAACTCATCCTGTTGTGGTGCAGATTGTGTGAGTTTTTAGGGATCTCCCTTAGGAATCTATATGATTATACCTTTGTGGAGCTATATTCTAGGAGAACGAAAAGTGTCTCCACCAGCAGTATGTCATTCTTTGATAAACAACTAGTTCTAAAGTTGTTTGAGAGGAGCAGCAGTGGGGATTACACCCACATTGTCCTTCAGGGAGACAGATTTCTAGAATCAAGTTTAAGAGGTAAAAAAAGACTGCAGAACTCACCATGTTGCCAAGGACGTTTGGGCCCGCTCCCTGCTCCTTGAAACTCAGCAGCCATCTTCTCACACTTGTTCTTCAAAGTCCTTGTCTCAGTGCTGAGTTTGTCCAGCAATAACAAGAAATGAAAGGCAAGATGAAAAGAAAGATACAACCTGCCTGTTGAATCTGATGATGAGAACTAAGTGGCAAAATTAATGAACTGGTGTCATTCAGGCCTACAGCAAAAACTAACACCAACACTGAGGTGTTCTCGACAGCAAAACCTTGGATAATTTCAATGTGAGACTAGAACAAGGAAGGAAAACGAGTCATTGAGGTAAAGCCCATCCAAGAGGACTAATACAGTAAAGCTAGCATTTCAAAGGCCACTGAAAGTAAACAGAAATTTAAGAAAACTTGAAGACTGTTATTACAAAAATACTTTACCTGACTCTTATCCAAGCATTTTAAACTTGCCACTAAGTGGTGATCAAGGGCACAGAGTACTGACTGCCGCATGTTGTTAAGAACTTTGTGCAAATCTTTATACCAGTATGTGAGTGTACCTCTGATAAAGAGTGTTTCTGTGCAGTGTTTTCTTGGCTACAGAGTTCCTCGTTATTTGCAAACAATGAATTGAATTGTTGAACAATTCAAGGGTTGAATGCTATTCCAGAAAGCTTGTATCTATAGTCATCTGTCTTGCTTTAAATTAGCTAATCATCAAAAATGATGGTGACATTTTACTTATCTTTTTGCTGCTCTCACCATTAGCAAATTCTGACCTGTATGCTAGGGTGGTGTAAGGGGATCTAAATGGATTGTCTTCTAAATTCGCCGTTTTGTGCCAGCTCCCTTGTAGCTATGTTGTTGTACATGAGGTTTCCAGTGCTTAGCAATGTTAGTCACTGATTAGACACAGATTCAGAGCAAGTAGAAGCTGAAACTAGACACAGCTTCTGCTGATATGTTATTGCTACTGATGCTTACAATGTTTACATTGTTTACAAATACTTTCCATGTTTTTCCGGTTATTTTTGTGTTTTACCACCACCCCTTTCTGGAGTCATTTACTGCAAATCAAGTTTAATCTGCCAGAAACTTGTAAGCTTCTTCCATTCAATAACCTGAATCTTCTGCTTTGATTCCTTAGCATGCTGCAACAAAACAGGAAAATCTTTAGAAGGCAACCTTTCCAAACCTTCAGAAGATTCTGAATTTTCCAGTGATTTCTTAGAAAATATGATTATATTCTTACTAGAACAATTCATTTGGAAGGTTACTAAGGATAAGACTGTGGCTTTAGGCATGACCTTGAGCAGAGTACCACGCATTACTGCATCGTGTGAAGGGTATCAGGGGGTGGATTATGCACTGTTTGTCCTTTACAAATTCTCCAAGCTGGTAGTGTTTTGAGAGGACAGAGCTATGGAACTACTAGCTCCTCATCTCTTCCTCATTACTGTCCATGGGTGATTACTGCCTCAGGAGGACTATCTGATGTGGCTTGCTTTACCTCCTGAGTTGTTTCTGTAAGTCCTCTGGAACCTTTCAAGCAAGCATTTTG
>NW_010585690.1:163488-226957 GCF_000705375.1 Tinamus guttatus
TTTTAGGAATGATCCATTGTAGAAGGACTCAAAGTGTTACTCAGTCTGCAAAGAACAGGATCCCTGCTTATTGGACAGAGCTTTTAACCATCCAAGTTGAAAGTCTGAGTAAGAATCACAATATTTTAAGTCTGAGAAAGAATCACGTCACTCACAATATATGCAATACACGATTTTAACCCATTTCAGTCACACAGATAATAGTCTGTAATTGCCAATTCAGGAGATGCATTAAAAAAGGGGAAAAGTACTCTTTTCTCTGTAGAGAAAATGGATGACCCAACAACAGAGTCGCTTCTGCAGGAGTAATACTGACTATTCAGGATCTGTGGGAAATAGAGTTTTATATACGGCACCTGAATTAAGATTCTTAGTAGCTAATTGCAACACAGCTACACTTTTTCCTTCCTGATAACACGTAGCTGTCTATTTCAAAACTCTCATGTAGCTATAACTGTGTAACACAAACATCAATATATATTATGGATATCACTTGTGTATTTATTTTTTGTTATATACCAAAAAATAAAAAGCTTTCTATTGTAATAGTGTAAAAAAGGAAGTGTATTTCAAATATTGAAAACATTGCAGTAGAATGAATACAATCACAGTTGACAATTTCTTCTCTGAACAATGAAACATGCAGTCATAACCAAACTGCTAGGTCTGCAACCCAGCAAATACACTGCCTTTTACTAAGGACCAGATTGCATCTTTGCCATATGCCCTGTGTTAGAATGAGCAAGCTGAGAAGTGCTGTGATGGTTGCATATGTTATTATCATGCAGCTCCAACGAATAGTAGTTTCACAAGAATGACTCTCGGACTATTTAAAAATGCATGCTGCATTGCAATCTCTTTCCTGTTCAGCATATGTCTTATATTAAGTTTCATATCTCATCATTATAGTTAATCATTGTATTGCTCATTGTAGAATTTCTTCTATTGAAGCAAATGTAACTATGAGACCTATAGCTAAAACAAGATCTAGAGATCATTTTCTTTCCTAGGCAGCAGAGAAGTTTCACTTCATTTCCTAGCTCGCTCAAGTCCACCACAGGTCCAGAAAAACTCTTTGCTCATTGAGAAACCAGGAGCAGCAGCCAGTAGAGTAGCCATGTTTAAGAGTTAACACCACTCTTTCTGGTCCATGGGTGTCAAAATACTCATCAACAGCAGAACTGTGGAGGAATGCTTCAATGCCATCACCTGGTAAACAATATAATGGGCCTACTTCCACTCAGAAGATATACAATGAAAGGCTAAGAACCACTAATCTCAGTTGGCATCATCTGAGATTCAAGACTCTGCAGCGCAGATGACTAATAACTAGAGACAGGAAAAAACAAGCGAATATGCCTTATCAATACTTGTATGCATGCTATCATATGTACCAAGTAGTGTTAATACAGCACAAAATATACTTTAAAAATTCACAGACAGTATAAGACAGTGTTGAATGAATAATATCTTCAGATAGTGCACACAGTACATCTGGTAGCCAATTTTATTTATTTATTTTTAGAGGATAGCTTGTCATGATTCCTTACATACAGAGTCACATAATCGTTGATGTTGGAAGGGACCTCTGGAGATCATCTAGTACAACCCCGCTGCTCAAGAAGGGACACCTAGAACATGTGGCACAGGGCCACATCCAGGCAGATTTTGAAGATCTCCAGAGAAGGAGACTCCACAACCTCTTCTGGGCAGCCTGTTCCAGAGCCCTGTCACCCTCACAGTAAAGAAGTTCTTCATCATATGGAGATCAAACTTCCTGTGTTTCAACTTGTACCCATTACCCCTTGTCCTGTCACTGGCCACCACCAAGAAGAGTTTGGCCTCATCCTCTTTACATTCACCCCCCGGGTGAACATGTTCATCAGATCTCCTCTCAATCTTCTCTTCTCTAGAGTAAACAGGCCCGATTCACTTAGTCTTTCCTCATAAGATAGATGCTCCAGTCCCTTAATCATCTTTGTGGCTCTACACTGGACCCTCTTAGAAGCTCCCACTCCCTCTTGTGCTGGGAAGTCCAGAACTGCACCCAATACTCCAGGTGCCTTCCCAGAGCTGAGCAGAGGGGCAGGATCCCCTCCCTTGCCCTGCTGGCAACACTCCTGCTGATGCAGGCCAGGCTCCTATTGGCCTTCTTGGCCACAAGGACACACTGCTGACTCATGGTTAACTTGTTATCAAGGCGTTTAGTAACTCTGTCCTCTCTGTATCTTCTGCCACCAAGGCACCAACTCCACTCAGCAGCAGGCTCACATTTTCCCTAGTCTTCCTCTTGCTGCTGATGTATTTGTAGACGCCCTTCCTGTTGTCCTTGACATCTCTTGCTAATTCTAATTCCAAACAGGCTGTGGCCTTCCCCACTACATCCCTGAATTCTCTGGCAATGTGCCTATATTCTTCCCATGTGGTCTGACCTTTCTTCCATATTATGCATACTCTCTTTTTCTCTTTAAGTTTTCCTAAGAGCTCCTTGCCCATCCACAGAAGTATCCTGCCCTTCTCACTCGACTTCTTTCTTCTAGGAATGCTTGGAGAAAGTGGTGCTTGAATACTAGCTAACTCTCCAGGACCCCCTTTCCTTCTAAGGCACTGGCCCAGGGAATTCCTCCAAGGAACTCCCTGAAGAGATGAAAGTTAACCCTCTTGAAGTCTAGGGTTGCAATCCTACTTCTTGCCCAGCTTCCTCACAGGATCATAAATTCAACATCTCGTGCTCACTGCAGCCAAGACTGCCCCCAACCTTCACATTTCCAACTAAGCCATCTCTGTTTTTTGGAATATATATATATGTTAACTGAAAATATTCAACTGCTTTATTTTTGCATCTATGGGTTTACCATGGAGGGATCTTTAAGGGTATTTGATCACTGCTCTTCAAGCTCAATAAATTCTTGAAAATAGGCTAATCATCTACATGACATTGAAGTCATCACCTAAAAGTGCATAAAAGTGCAGCATTACCCCAGAAGAGCAGGCTTTTTCTGAAGTGACAAATTCTGGGAAGAGGCTGAGGCTCAGCATATTCCTTGGATCCGAATCCACTCATACATACTGAACTTATGGGCATCTTCAATTCAAATTGAGTTCAGATTTCCTTCAAATCTTATCTGTTCTTGCAATGGGCAAAATCATGGATCTTTTAGGAAGGATCTGTCTATTTGCTTTTGCCATGTAGAAATACCAGGAGGTATTTCCCTCCACAATGGTTAGCCCACAATGGTTAGCTGTATGTAATGCAGGTAAGGAAGAAAACAAGGCTGTCATTGTCATATTCCTGTGGTGGTTTGAAGTACAGTCATGGAGTTATATCTCAGATTCAGCTGCAAGGTTATCAGAATGCACACATAGATAATGAAGGATTAATGTAGTGTGAGGGCATGTTAAATTGTGCTATAGACCCATAGTAATAAATGAATACATAGACTTAATTCTGGATCCTCTAGGAATCTAAGATTTGGTTTCAATAAGTGTTTTTAAATGTGAACTTAGAATTTGCTTCTCTTAAGTATCTTCACCAGTAAAACTCAGATCTCATAATGCAGAATCATCCTGGTCATACGTTTTCAAAACCTCAAATTAACCTCCAAAAATATTTTTCCATCTGCTCATTTTTAGTAAAGACTACCATCCTGTTGCAAATATTTAATGGAAGAGAAAGAGCATCAGAAAGAATATTAACTACTGGTACTGAGATGCAAGAAGCTCAATAGCAGCCTTTCAGTGTTTTGGAAGAAATGATATCATAGATAAAAATATATCAGTCTAAATTCTGTTGCAGAGCTTCTTTTCTTCCCATGACTTAAATGGCTGAGACACAAAATCCAGCACACACTTTTGCATTACTCTGATTTCACATCATATACAGCAATAAGTAGTAACCTGTGCCTTCTCTTACCTTTTTGCCTGTATTTCTCCATATTAAGCATATTTCCTTTTTTTTTTTTTTTTTTTTTTAGTATCAGTAACTGTTTCCTTTAACCAAGTCACACTTTATAAATATGAGTTGCCTCTATTTCATTTTAAATTGGGGAGCATGTGTCATTTGTAGTGTATTCACTTTATATACAACATTTGAAAGCTGCAGTTATTCTGAGACTATAGTAAGTCTGATTCTGCACATTTTCTGACTGAGAAAAAGTTGAGGACAACTAGCATCACTCAAGGCTGGTCTTCCTTGGCACAGCTGCAACTATAAGCAAGTGAGTGCCAGAAAAGCTGAGCAACCCTTCAAACGTAGCATCAGTACCAAATCTTGAACTGAGGAATTGTTGACTCCCAGTCCTATGTGTAGCCCTCTGAGGCATGTTCCCTACTGCAAATGAACATTACGTCAATATAAAGATTGAAGCAACCTAACTAAAAGCTGGCAGAAGCATGAAAATTTTGAAGCTCTCCATGCTGTAAAGGAAACCAAACTGGAATACTAAAGATTAAAAAGTAGGTCAAACTTAATAAATACATTTTAAAGTAATCCACACTTTAAATCCTGATACGGAATGGATGAAATTTCTGCTCTATGCCAGTAACCACAGATTCACTCTAGTGCTTTTATTATGATAAAATTCTTGTGCACACAGAAATGGCTTATGCATATTTGCATCAAAAAAGAAAATGAAAGAAGCTGGAAAATTAAACTCCTAATGCTAAATAAGAAAACTGCACAGCAAATGTTGGATAGGGGCCAGATGTAGGATGAACAACTATGCTTACCTAGGAGATATTGCATGTGGAAAAAATATGACTTTGCCTAGGTGTACTGAAATTATCTGACCCACTAGCCTTCCTTCCCCAAATGCAAATAAAAAAGGTTTCCTCTATTTTGTGCATAGCACTATTTTTAATTTACTATTAACAGACTATTTTTACACATTGTATTTTATGGCAGAAATATAATGTATGATCAGGTGCTCTGCAGACTTTGCCTTGTGCTCTAAAAAAAACTATAAACTGTAGTAGCTCCCTGTGCTGATTCTGCCCTTGGGTGTTGACACTGGATCAGCTCCACCTGCACTTCTGATGCCAGATAGGATGCCAAAACATCCTGCTACTAATGCCAGATATAAAAGAAGCTGTAGAAGGATAGCAGCACCCTCTTACTTGGCAAGGCAGAGGCTTTATAACATTACCGTGCTCCAAACTGCAAAAACATAATCTGATGAGTCTCCAGTCTGCTCCTCTTTTGCCTGCCCACATTTTGAAATGAGGGCAATGATTTTTTTATGCATAAGTACAAGCCCTCAGATCTCTCAGTGGACCTCCCAGGTAGCTCATGACTGTGTTCTGCCTAGTAGTTTATGCCTTGCTTTTGTAACCAAAGAGACTCTGTTTTCAAAGATCTCTATAGCTTGTAAAACCTGTGATGTCATGTCATACATATGTATATGTATACGAGGAAAAATAATAGTGCCAAGACCTGTAACCAGGACAGGAGTGCAGCCACCTACACAGATAAATTCCTAGACTGGCTTCCTAGAAAACTAGCACCCTCTCACGCAGTCTCTGGGAATGTCTCGGGAGTTAGCATGGCCAAAGACCATTTTCTCAGCAGGGACATGGAGATGACCCCTTATTGTAGAAATTTCCTACCATGGATGGCCATGGTAGCAAAGCAGTTATCCTTGTGATACGAGAACAAATAACAGAACTATTTTGCTTATTAGTACACAATTTACATTTATGATCCAGATGGAGACCTACCAATGTGGACTTTAGAGAGAAGACATTTAACCGAATCTCTCTCACTTTTCCAGGTATTCTAATAAACTTTTTCCTAGACCATCCCGTCTACAGAGAGGTAAGCAGCTGTCTTTTGTAGTCAGGATTTTAGATGGTGTGAAAAATCATTCAAGCAGGCACCTAGGCACTATTGCGACGGATAAAACACATAGCGTTGCATCTCTAGAGATTTTTTTTAAATTTACAGTATTATTTTACCGAAATAAATTGAGCTATAGGCCTTTATTATATAATCCAAATACACATTTTCATTGACCTTAAGGGTTTCTGCAGCAGCCCTCCAGTGGCACTTACTTAGTTCCCAAGGGGGAAGTTATGCAGAGTTCTTCTTAATCTACATATGACTTTGGGTTTGCCAAACCCTGATAAAATGATGCCCTGGTTTTCCTAACAGTGAAAGGAGCTATCAGATATCTAGGCTTTCTAAAATCTCCCCTGACTTTTATAAATACAAATTGGGGAATTATTAGAATAAGTCCTTTTAGACATAGACATAGACATAGACAGCTGAACAGTCCTGAATTGATATGATAGAGTGAAGATCTTGAAACGCAACAGCTTATGTCAATAGCGAATGACATAGCTTATGACATAGCGAGTACAAGTGTTCTCCATATGACAATGCTTGAGGAAAATCCTCAACAATTTGCAGTATTTGGTTCCTGTTAAAACTGTCTGCACTTTCCACAACAGAATATAATAATTATCATATTTTAAGTAGAATTTTAAAACTGATCACTGAAAATCACTGAAAAAATTTGTAAAAGTGGTACATCACAGTTCTTGTCAAGAAGCCAGTGCTGAAGTGACAATTTTTCTTTTGTTCCTTTTTGTTCAGCATGAAATGACAGAAGCAATTGGAAGGGATCGAATGACCCACTGTGGCTATTACACCATTGCAAAGTGTCTGGAAAACACACCATTCTCTGAGCACAGTCTTGAGCAAACCCTTGCCTTCGTTGCTGCTGTCCAGAGTGGTGGAGCGCCCTTGCCGCAGAAACGTGGCGGGGGCCAAGGACAGAGGCAGCTCTGACATCGTAGGTCGCCACAGGGTGAAGTGTCATGCCAAGCTCAGAGACCACGACTGTCACTCAAGGAATCATTAGAAATAAAAGGGAGGCGGTGAAGCTTGTTGTGTTGTCATCACACTCTAAGAAGGTTGGCTGCAGCCCAAATTAGCTTGCTTAGGGAGTGTGAATCAAAATGACATGTAATCTGAATGTTAATGAAAATTTTATCTTGCTTTAGACGTCAGATTCCATCCAGAAAGCTGTCATCTGGAAGACATTATCTCTTTCCCTTCCTTTTGCTCTTATTTTAGCACATGCATTTGCAAATACATATAAAACATGAAAATATTCCTTTTTCTTCTTAAAATCTGCACTACTTGTACCATAGTTAGCAGAGCACTGTATTGCACTAAGAAATGCAGTGTGCTATTAGAAATTTTAAAGCCTGCTTTGCAGCAAATGAGAAAGGAAGGCTGAGCAGAAAATGTCTTGCTCTTAAGGCAATATAATTGTGTGAGATTCATAGGGAAATAACTGTCATAGCATTAAGTGCTGCTGTATTGTGGTGCAGCCCCACTGTCACAGAGAAAGTTGCAGTTTATGTTTCCAGAGGTCTGCACTGTTGAGGTGTTACCTGTGATATTCATCCATGTTCAGCTACATCAGTGTAAATCACAAGTAACTCCATTCCAGACGGTGGACTTACTTACCCCAATGTAAAGTCTGCTTACAATTTAAATCAAAGGAAAGGCCTTAATGTATACAGCCATTTATTTTCTGACTAGCACGGCCAGTCATACGCCTCACCACTTTGCAAGGAGCACAGTTAATTTTAATTTATATAATTTTTTTCCAATAACTATTATAAACCTCTTGATCTGCATTCAGAAGTTTTTTCTCTCTCACATGATCTTAAAAGACAGCTGGAAAATTTATTCTGCTGTCATATGGTTCCCACTGAATATTTCAAGTTCTATTCTTCAGACTACATTCCAAGGAAGATGCTATAAATGCTATAAAACAAGTAAGGAGCAATCAATAAGTAGAAAAACTCTTACAAGAGTCAGAATAACTTTTACTAATAGTCTGAAAGAACTGAAGTCGTAAAATGGTAAACACTGCTGACATAATTGAGTCAGGAAACTATTCAAATGCCCTTTTCAAACCATCAGACAGACAGATCCTGGCATAAAAGAGAATATGAATGCCTGAACCTGGCAAAACAAATCTTTGCAAATTCAGACAGACATTTCAACACAGAAATCTGTGAAATATCACTGAGAGACAATTAAGAAATTGTAAAAGAATTAGGACAATATGTGTTTTTCAAACACACTAATTGTCCAAAAAGATACAGGTTTTAATGAATATTAATACTCCAAGAACTGTACTTTGAAGATTTTGTATTTGCGCATTTTTTCAAGTTACATATTTACTTTTGCAATAAAGTTTGTTATAGAAACATGTTTTTTTCATGCATATGAGACGCTAGCACACTTAAGAATGAAGGTAAAACCCACTGAAGAGACTATTCCAGCCTAGAAAGGATGTCTGTAAGGATGTCTCTATCTGCTTAAAGTTCCTTTTTTGATTCAGCTTTTTGCCTAGGCAGTGTGTACACTGCTGCATTTACAATTTGAATTGAGAACTTGCAGTGAGGTAGAAAAAGGAAACTTATTTAACGAGAATTTGAAAAACACTCGATAGAAATATAGAAGTCTTGGCTTTTGACTAACCTGAGTGACACCCACATTTTCCAGGACATGTAACATTCCCTGGGCTGACAAGCATACATGGCTGCCAATCTTCTCCACTTTTGACATGGGATCCATCAGATATACTCAAATAACAGAAAAAAACACACGGAGACATTTTGGAGTGCTCATTTTTTTAACCCAGATCAGTCACTGAGCCAACCTCTAAGACAACACACAAACTGCTGCACCACACTGCAAAAGGCAGCAGTTAGCTTTGGGAAAGCAGTGCAGAAAATAACGGACATGCATGTGTGGAAGAGTCGGTTTGTAAAGGATCTTTAAATATGCTGGTGATACTACCTGAAGCAGACAGATTATTGTTAAGTGGAACAGACTTTCATAAAGAGAAGTCTGTCTTTGAGCAAAAACTCACCTTGCCTCAAGGGTCTCTTTCCTCTCCCTTCCTTTAAAATATATTATTAGGAGGAAAATACCTTTAGTTTCCATGCTGACATGGTATTTCTTACTAAGTCAGCATTTATTTACTCCAAGCTCTCTTAGATCAGCAGTTTTGCACAATCTGATCAGTGACATCAACTGCAAATACTGAACACTTGACATTCTTTTCAGGACAAATTGTCTTCTTGCAGTTTCTTACCTGTTAAAATATAGTCACTAAGTGTTATTTGGACCTACTACCAAGGCCACAATCATTATCTAGTCTGTGGAAATATTTCTATCCTCTGATACATCTCATGTGTGGCTAGGGGAGGGTGGTTTCTCTATTGCTAAGGGCAAACATTGTCGAAAGTCCCATAGTATCATGTTCATTTCTTTTTCTTAATTCTTGTGCAATGTCTAGATGTAGTGATACGAAGCTTAGATGTGATGATTAGATAAATTTGAAAGTATACCAAATTAAGAAGTGATGTATAAGGAACTGTAACTCAGGCTTGCTTCCACTCATCTAGGTCTAATTAGAGCCACTTTACTGATGTGAAAAGTAGTCTCTCTATAATTTACATGCTTAGAAGCCAGAGCAGGTGTAACACAAAAGAGATTGGTTACTTAATTTCCATCATCCTATAGCTTTTCGGCATGCAATTTACTCTAGCTAAAATTCCTTTGCACTTGGGTAGAGTGAGTCTTAAATAAGTGAGACAAAATCTAATTTATACTATATTAGACATATTTTTTAAAGCATGTTTTTGGGATTTAAGAGAAGTATAAATACTCTGCACAGCAAATGTTATTGTAAGAGTTAAATAATTTGCATTGAATGTTCGCAAAGTCGAACCATTTCTGAGTTAATGGGTTTTTTCAGACTGGCAACCACTATGCTCACTTGCACTACTATTCTGAGCACAGTAAGAGAAGTGTCCTATGGAAAACACAGTGTATGACCACTTAGATGAACTTAGTGCATCCAGGTAGGTTGCACAAAAGCTACAAACACATCCTAGCCTTCAGTCTCCTGATTATGCAATGTGGGTAAACAGCATATTTGTGCAATTAGAATTTCCCTTTTTTAGTGCTAAGAGAAAACCTTGACTTCCATCCTTATCCTTGTATCCTGAACTTTAAACACTGCAAGGCAGCTATGATCGAAGATGATCACCAAAAGATCATCACCAAAAGATGATCATCCAGCCCCCTTTAGAGCTGATGAGTCATTGCATAGGCTGAAGATGGGCATGGTTCTTCAAAGCAGAGGTAAAATAGAGAGTGAAGTTAGAGAGAGCGATTATGGTCTCTTCTTCCCTCTCCCTGCCTATGAGAGTAATAAGAGCTTATGTTGCCCTACAGAGAAAGGCAACAAGCCTTTAAAGTGTGATGGAGCAAAAACATCTAGAGCACAGGAAAAAGATTTCCCCTGAAATTGTGCTACGCTTGGTCTGGGAGATTAGTTGTCACAAGACAAGATCATGTGAAGAGGCACGTCAACAGCTAAAAGCACAGATAATCATGACACAAGTGTGATGTGTTGGTGTGTTCTAACCAACTTGTTTCTCATTAGGATAGATTCATTTGAAGTGCGACTGGAGAAGGAAAAAGAGGTGTCTTGTCTCCTCCCTCTGTAGCTTCCCATCCTGGGGACTTTTAGTGTGATCTCTCTCGGCTCCCACTGCTGCCATGGCAGTAATTTGATCTCAGCCTTTGAACATTCCTATATTTAGCCGTTATTTGAAACATTGCCAAAGCATGCCTAGGAATGCAAACTAAAGCAAAGCACTGGTGGCTTAAAACTCAACAGCAGCATACTGGAGATTCATGGCATTAAAAAATATTTCCTTACCTCTTCCTTCCTGCTTGTTTAGGATTAAGAGAATTTCTCTCTGCTACAAAATATTGGACTATATTGGACTTCAATGAAAAGGTAGGAAGAATCAAATACTAGGCAATCAGAAAGTTACTTCCTGCTTGTGTAACATACATGCACCTTTGCCAATAGTATGCTGACTGTAACACATCCTTGAAATGTGACAGCTGTCAAAGCACCTTAAAATTACAGTTAGGCAGAAGAACCATGAATCAACAGTGCATTAGACAGCACTGTGCTGCCATGGAGTTATCTCTCAGGGAAGTCGCATAGTAGGTACAGCTACTGAAATGTTTTACCTCTATTTTTTAAATCAATAGGCAGAAGTACAAAGATTTGACTAACCAGGATGGCTTTGGATACTGTACTTTGGCAGACTACATCAACTTATGCGCCCTTTTCAACACATTCTGGAAATCATCTAGGGTGCAATAGTCACTGCTGCTATATCAAACCCACAGTCATCAGAAATATGCCGATGCGTCATCACTGCATAGTCCATGTGGCGATAACATGTAGGAGAATGGAGGTCACATATATTCCAGTATGATCTCATGTCATGATACCTCAGGTTTCAAGTTCAGTTAGAGGCATAAACTGAGAGTTGAAGGCCAGTTTACATTGGAAAGGATATGATTCACTTGCCCACAACTACCAGTTTCCATGTCACTGGTAAGTCTGTTTTGCTTGCAGGAATTGCTGATGCAGGTTAATATGACACAAGTTAATTTTGAATTTGTAGGAAAATAAAAAGTTATAATAATAAAAAAAACAGAGTTCTTTATTTAGCAGGTCTGTCTTATCTGCTGTTTCTACATGCACAGATTTACCACTGATAACAACTGGGCCTCAGCAGGCATATTCAGAAACAAGATGATGTCCAAAACATATGACCTGTTTAAAAGCAGGTATATAACATTTCTTAAAGCTAAAACTTACTGAGACACCCTGGCATTACTTGGCAGGTTTGGATTTGTTTTTTCTTTTCAGGGTTTAAAAGGAAATATTATGGGCTTGCAGGAAGAGATTGAATATCTAAATTGTTTGCATATGCCACCCTAAATACATTCTTTCTGAAAATAGATAATATCTCTGAGGTGCATAAAAGTGCGAATAATATTTCCAAACTGAAACTTTTTAATTATGAAATATATCTCCTTCATATAATACCCTAAAGTAAGTAAGATCAGATATCAATGGATTTAAATCAATGATTGAACTGTAAATCAATGATTGAACTGTAAATTCAGCCAAATTTGCCTTTGTTGATCTCAGGAAATTGATTGAATATGATTTGTTATTTGTGCACAGATCCAGAATAAAAATATTTTGGGGTCTGAAAAGGATGGGGTCCAGTTTCGCCAAATCAGACAAGTTACTAATTTTTAAGTATTCCTTTTATAGGGAATCTCAATATTACCCATACATTTAATGAATAAACCAGGTTCTTTAAGGGCTTCCAAAAGGAAAGCCCTTTCCCTAACCTGCCATATGCTTAAACTATGCAACAGGTATGTGGCACAAAATACCTCTAAATTGCCAATCCAGGATTATCAAGATTAAGAATCTTTTGGGGATATGACATAGCTTTATTCAGGCCTGCACGACTGACTTTCGCCTAGAAAAAAATGAAATTATGGGTGAGAGAAGAGAGAAGAAGGGAAAAGCTGTCCTTGCTCTGACGTGAAGTCCAAACATGCCTGAGATACACACAGAATCACAGAATCGTTAAGGTTGGAAGGGATCTCTAGAGATCCTCTAGTCCAACCTCTCTGCACATGGAGAGTCACCTAGAGTATGTGGCGCAGGACTGCATCCAAGTGGGTTTTGAATATCTCCAGAGAAGAATATTCCACCAGCTCTCTGGACAGCCTGTTCCAGTGCTCTGTCACCCATTTTTCCTTAAGTTCATGTGGAACTTTTGGTGCTTCAGTTTGTGGCCATTTCCTCTAGTTCTATCGGTGGCCATCACTGAAAAGAGGTGCTGGACTCTCTCCAGCAGCTCCACATTCCTCTTGTACTGTGGAGCCCAGAACTGGACACAGTACTCCAGATGTGGCCTCACCAGGGCTGAGTAGAGGGGCAGGATCACCTCCCTCGACCTGCTAGAGATGCTCTTCTTAATGCAGCCCAGGATTCCATTGGCCTTCTTGGCCACGAGGGCACACTGCTGCCTCATGGTCAACTTGTCGTCCACCATGACACCCAGGTCTTTCTCTGCAGAGCTGCTCTCCACAAGGTCGGTCCCCAGCCTGTACTGGTGTCTGGGGTTATTCCTCCCCAGGTGCAGGACCTTGCACTTGGCCTTGTTGAATTTCATGAGGTTTTTCACCGCCCAGTTGTCCAGTCTGTCCAGGTCCCTCTGGATGGCAGCGCAGCCCTCTGGGGTATCAGCTACTCCTCCCAGTTTTGTGTCATCATCAAACTTGCTGAGAGAGCACTCTGTGCCTTCATCCAGGTCATTGATGAATAAACTGAACAGGACTGGGCCGAGGACTGACCCCTGGGGGACACCACTAACTACAGGCCTCCATCTAGATTCTGCACCACTGATCACAACCCTCTGGGCTCTGTCATCCAGCCAATTCTCAATCCACCTCACTATCCACTCACCTAACCCACACTTCCAGAGCTTGTCTAAGAGGATGCTGTGAAGGACAGCTTCAGAAGCCTTGCTGAAGTCCGGATAGATGACATCCACCATTCTCCCCTCATCTACCCATCTGGTCATTCCGTCATAGAAGGCTATTAGGTTACTTACGTGTGATTTCCCCTTGGTGAATCCATGCAGACTACTCCCGAGCACCTTCTTGTCCTCCATATGCTCAGAGACAACAGCCAGGATGAGCTGTTCCATCATGTCAAGTTCCTTGATCTGGACATTCAAAGGAACAAAAAAAAATAGCCTTTGAAATGCCTAAAAGTATTAGGAGGCAGGATCAGAACTGGGAGCTATTCCACATCATGTTTAAAACGGAGATTTAAGGCTACAGTGTAAACTTCTCAAAGTCTGCTGGTTACTTAGGGGTTGAGTTTAGGCTACATTCGCCCTTGAAATGTTGGGAAAAAGAACTTCAGCCCAGCAAGCCTTTATATCCTCCAAAGGGGTGGGAAGCTGTTCTGCCATACAAGAAAGAAGATAGAGCAGCACAAGACAGTACAAGGGAGGTTGCAGGAAGGAAAATACAACTGAAAGAGGGGACTCAGATTGAACAGTGACTAAAGGAAAACTCTCATGAGCCAAATTAGCCTACAAAGCTAAATTCTTCTTCATTGCCAGATGTATAGCATTTAGTTCAAAAGGTACACATGTCTAAATACCCAAATATTTGGACTGCCTTGTCTGATAACTGTGTATATTTACTATTTTCTTCTCTCTTGCTCTTAGTATATAACCCATCTCCTCAGAAGAGAAGGTCAAGGTATGTTTTTGTTGTCTTGTGAAAACTTTCAAGATAAATATACTGAAAAAAAAAGGTTGACAATTTTTTTCTTTGCTTTTCTTTTCTGATGTTTCCAAAAACCAAAAAGAAGTAGAGAAAGAAAATATTGCTGGTAGATTTTTAAAAAACTGATCTTTCTGTTTCCATTTAAATAAAAAGTTAAAAAAAATAAAAGAAATGCACTTTGCTTTTTTGACCAAATGCAATTTTTTGACCTCAATCTTGGAATCATTCAGGTTAACTTTAAACGTTAGCAGCCTCACTTAAATCTAGCACATAACAAATCTGTGTCCAAATGCAAATTTAATTCTTTCCTTCTCAGAACTAAACCAAACAAACAAACAATAAAAAATGATCATGTCTTGTAAAACTGAGTTATAAAGCATAATAACTAGAAATCTTAACAGAGGAGAGATGAAGTGAGCCATTCTAGGATCCATTCTCCTTGACAAGCGGTATTTATATAAACAGCTTTCTTGCTTCAGTCTCCTGAATATTACACAAATATTTTATGCTCTGGTCATTTTACAAGTGCATTAGCTCTTAGCAGAAGTGTAGTACTTTTATTAGTGCTCCATGAGATTGTTATAAAAAAACTCACCTGGGAGGTTTAAATTTTATATCTTCATCTCTGCTAATTATTCTCTAAGGGATTAATTAGAGTAACTTTTTAGTTTTCCAACAAGTTTATACTCATACTTGTACTGATTTAAGAAACAGTTCACACTGTGATCACAGAAAAAAATCTGTTTCTTTATTGTACAAATGTGTTGATAGAGCCTCGCTGTAGTTATAGTTAAAATAAATCTACATCTCAGCATAATAGGTTTGCAAACATGCCTTCTCATTTCAATTTGGTTTTGTCCTCTGAGCCCTCTGGGCAAAAATAATTATTTATAAACTCTACAAGGAAGAATTTAAATGTGTTTAGAAAACAGACTTGTTTGTGATGTGTTCTGTGTAATGGGGTCTGGCTACTCAATCAATTTGCACAAATTTCTTACTGTCTCTGAAGTATCATTTTTTTAGTGTCTCTTCCTCTGTATTCAATTAGATTTATCTTTTCAAGCTACCACAGAACAGTTCTACATAAAAATTAATGTCCAGTCTTTACTCTTGTGACTGAAAACCTTAGCCAAATTTCCAAAATAACCATTTGAACAATAAAGGAAGATAAATTTTGAGTTCATTTTTACTAATACATAGGTAGCTTCCATTTAACATCCTACGGTCACTAATGAATTAGTGTTCTTCACAGTATATGACAAAGAGTTTTCAAGAAAGTAAAATAACTCTGCTTTCTAGAGGATTCAGGGGTGAATTTCCACCTTTGTGAGAGGTATTGTTTTGGAGGGATACACTGAGCTTTAGGGCACTCCCTTCATACATACCTAGATGGAGCCTGTGAGAACAAGGTTGTGTTTATCTTGCAGATCTCTAGGTATCTTGCTCAGAGTACTTATTTCCGTACTAAACTGCATTTTGAATTGTAAACATACTTAATACAGGTGATTAGGAAATTGAAACAGAACTGACAGGGAAAAAAAAAAAAGCTTTCTTAAGTTAAAACCAACTCCTCTCCGAAGCCTTTTCTTCAAAAAAAAAATTCTTATTTATCTAATATTTTAACTCTTGATATTTTTTTCTGAGTGTTGTCACAAGGCTGGCATCTGTACCTTCAGCAGCTTTATTGAGGTGTTTGTGCATTATAGGAAAGGTTCTCTCTGATGATTCAAACACAGAATTTGTCTGTAAAGAACAGACAGTTTGTAAGATAGAAGGTAAAACTTGTGTATATGAAAGGCCTATTCTGTGGACAGATGTTGCACTCTGAAGTTTTTCAATCTTCTTAAACAAAGTGCCAAAATCATAATTCTCTTACAGAAAAATATGTACTTCAAATCAAATGATTTCCCCAGAGTTAGAAAAAAACACATTCTGTAAAACATGTAGAATGTGAAAACAGCAATTGCCTATGCTAGAAATGCAAGCAGAGCACTTCGTTAGATTATGGGCTCTATTTTTGATAAAAGAGGTCAAAATCCTTTAAAGTTGACCATGCATCTGAATTATACAGTAAACAGCTAGTCACTAGCAAAGCTATCAAAAGTTGAATTTCATGATTTGCTATAGTACCCCCAGCAAACTATTGCAATTAACTTTGTCACTGCATGCAAGAGCAGCAACAAATGACAATTTTACACTCAGCGAATTTGGAAAACTTAAAGATGATGTACTTTTAGCTATGCTATATCAGAGCTTCCACCCATTGGCAATAGGAGTCATGGTGTTTCAATTTAATTTTCTTTCATGTAATCTCTTTTTGCCTACTATGTCTACGGCAATTTCAATCAATATCCTATGCAAGTCATTAAGGGTCTGCATCTGTAATAATTATAAACATTGAATCCTTGAAAAGCAAATTTCTTTTGTGCTAGATATCCTACTTTCTTGTACTGGATATTTAAAGCAGAATTTACTTTGATTTGATTTTTTAATAAAAATATATTTAATATTTGCATAAAGCAAAATGTGTCTTGATCATCTAACAAACTTTCCTTACAGAACCTTGAGTAAGAAAAAAAAAAAAAAAAAAAAAAAAAAAAAAAAAGGAGAGAGAAAGAATTAGAATTCTAAGGAAAGAAAAGGATATTTCAGTTTATTGATCAAGATTTGTAAAAGAACAGATGATCAACTGAAATTTTATTCGAAAGAACAAATTCTGTTTTTTTGTCATCTAGGAAAACCACTCATTTCAGGAGAGCCCTCTCCAAAATATAAATGGCAGAGTCATAAGGAAAGCTCATTACCAAATAATCTTAAAGAGACAGGAATATTTAGAAAAGAAAATGAGTTACTAACACCCTATAGCATCTTTGGAGGAGGATACTTGAAAGAAACATCTGTGCCATGAATGCACTGCAAACAGAATAGTATGAGCAACAGCCACAGAAGGACGTGGAAGTAGCCACTGCAACTCAACTCAAAGACTGGCAAATGCTTAAGAAAAAATATGAGAAGAAAATAAGCATACCCTTCCAGCATTCAGCTGACTGTTGTTTAGAGACTTGACCTTCAGTTATATTTCACAACTTAGTGTATAATTGCACTCACTAATCCTTTCTTACAATAAAGTGTCTAAATAGCTGTTGATCTCAGTCACACTTTAATAATTCAAAACACTCTAAAGTAATGAGTTCCAAAATTCAAGTGTACATTTTATATATAAAAAAGAAGATTTTATTTTCTTTTAAAATTGCTGCTCAGCTTGATAAACCTGAATTTTCATATCAGAAGAAATACTAAATATTTTCTATTTGCCTTGTCCACCTCATTCATTATTTCTTAGCCCTTTATCAAAGCACCTGTCAGTCTTGTTTTTTCCCAGCTGAGTCTTTCTTTACTTCATCTCTTCTGGTACAGAAGTTAGATTTCTCTTATTCGAAGACTTAAGCCTTTCCTATAAAATAAGATACTTACTTAAGCCTTTCCTATAAGCCTTTCCTATAAGGTACTGGTTTAACTAGACATGTCCAGCCCTGAATTTTAGATTTAGCTGAAGGGCCCACTCTCGCAACACTTCTCAGGATATTTCACATGCCTAATACAAAATCT
Organism: Tinamus guttatus; assembly: GCF_000705375.1. The sequence continues at coordinate 181,328 of NW_010585690.1, forward strand.
GCTGTTTCTGGACTTTCCACAAGGATCTCCCTCCATATCAGTTGTATCCAGCACTTGGGTCCTTCACACACCATGAAAGTTCATACCCCCTAGGGAAAAAAAGTAGGGAATTAAAATATATGCATTTCCATATCTTAGGATATGTTTTCCCTAAGTATTTTGCTCACTGCACTCAGAGTCATAATCTATTCTTCAACAGTCCAAAATGGGACCACATGCCTGCTCTACTTTTCCCAAAAGGACAATGTTTTACACTCATCCTTTGAAACTTAAAACATTCCAAAATACACGTGCTATCAATTTGGCAGAAATCTGAAGACTGGCAGATGAATCTCTTCCTTCAGAAAGTAATTCTGTTCAAAAAGAAGACCCCTATGATGTACTAGGTAACAAATATTGGGAATTCTGTGGGTTCACCTGACATTCTAGAGATTTGTAAAGCCTCCTCCTTGATACTCCATCTTTCAACCATAGTGAAGGTTTGGGCTGCCAAAGTAGCAGGAGGAGGCTCTGCAACTGAAGTGACACTGGGAGGTTGACTGAGTAAAGCCACCACCTGCCAGAAAACAAATCCTTGAAGCCAGGAGAACGTGCTTTGCCAGAATCTACAGCAGGCTTTCATTACTTTTCCAAATGAATCATGTTGAATGCCCCTTCTTTAGTTTTAAATTTTATTTGGAAAATAAATGTCATACATACAGCTATCATGTTATAATGTTAATAATGACATTTAATATTTTATGAATCTTCCAGTTTAGGTGATTTGGTCTGTGAATACAGACACACGCAATTAGAATCTAAGAGTAGACAAAGTTTCATGAAAATGTGTTGTAAAAACTGGTATGTACTGGGAGGTTCTTTAAATTGACACTTTTTTTTTTTTTTCTGGGAAGCAATAAAATTGTTGCAACCCTTCTGGTATCTCTTCTCTTAATCAATGTGAATTCCCAGTAACAAGCAATGAATTGCAACCAAAATAAAACAATTAGCCTAACACTGCTGTCAAGAAAATACACTACTATAAATCATGACATATTAAGTATTAATTTCTTAATCTAATTTGAAGTATGACTGCATACAGTCTCTTCATGATATTCACTGTTGATAATACAAATGTTGGCTGCAATCCTGCAAAGTGATCACTGTGAGTTTATACTGGCACGTAGAGTCTGCACATTTGTATTACACTGTAGTATCCAGTGTAAAGGAAAAATGGCAAAGAAAAAACTCCACAGAACTTGTCTACGGTTGGCTCTCCCAATCTGGGAATCTTTTCTGCAGAACTCAATATCATCATTTTAAGTTTGGAAAACAATACTAAAAAAAAAAAAGTAACATAATTTTTAATGAGAATAATTAATTCAAATATTAATAAACTCATAATTTAATAACTTCTAATAATTTAATTCTTAAACTAAACTGAAGGTCTCCAATGGTTTATTACATTCAATCTTATGAGGCTCATGTATTACATGAAATTAATAATACTAGGTGACAGATATATCATAAAAGTCAACTACCTCAGAGAAAGACATAATCTCTAAATATAGGCAAAAAGGAAGATGTTTTCTGTATTATTTTGGAGACATGAGAACTGAGAAACAAATCTGAGCAAAATGCCTTTCATTTAGCCACATGCATATAACGTCATCTAGATTTCTATATAGCCCGGAGAACAATACAGACACTTACATTCTATGTACAATTTACCTTACCTGAGGTAAACACAAAAAGAAGCTGAAAAATGTGCCATAAAACTGATTATTAAGGGAAATCTATTATTATTAGCTCAAATGTAGTTCTCTGCACCATCTATGACTAATGTAATCACAGACAAAGAAACTGGGAGTGGGTTTCCTTACATCTAGGTTTCATCATCCAAAAATCACCTATCTAGCACTAGCTAATTTTCTTTGTTCTGTAGTTCAAATAGAGATATAAAAATTCAGAATATTTTTGCATATATCTTTAACATAATTACTTTCTGGAAATGACAGTCTTCCTCTGTTACCCAGAAGAGGAGCCTCCATGACTGGCTTGAACAACACATTTAGGTTGTAGTCTAGTGAATCCCGTACTGATTGGCTTGTTCAAGTCTGCACAACAAAACTTCAGTAAAATCAAGCAGTGTGTCAAATCCCAGACTAATATTTCAACCAAATTAAACACTTTTCTGGTGAGTCTCTTTTGATTTGATGCCTAATAAAAATAATACTAAAATACATATAATAGAAAATCTGTTATGATCTGCACCTTGTTTTAGAATGACCTTGATACAAAAGGATTTATATGTATGCATCAAGATCACTTTATGAACGAATAAAATATACACTGATCTGTAATGACATTTAATATCATACAATAACCCTGAAAAGCATTTTAGCACAGAAAATGGCAAATATCATTCCCCAGGGACTTTTCATATGCTGATCTAAATCTCAAAGTGTCAAAACCTGCATCCTGTTCTTTCTGTGACCACACAGCTTATATTTCATTTCACTTAACAATTTTGCTGGCTACTTCAGGAATCACTTATGTAGAAAAGTAGTAGAAGCAAAGGAGATAAATTTCAAAAAAATATAAAAGAAAGTTATCTTTTATAGAAAGCAAAAAAAAAAAAAATCTTAGCAATACATAACATGTCTTCCTTGTATGTCACCAAAATATATAACCAGACCACTATTTCATAATCATTACATAATGCAAGGAAAAGATGAGGTAACTATATATAGAATAATTAAAAAAACACAGAGTGTCTTTGGCTTCAAGGCATTTTCCCAGATTCATGTAAACTGGTGGGTTCTCATGTTATATTAGCCAAAAGGTCATTTCCTTGATACCTGCTATCTTGAGCTCCATGCTGACTTGGACAATGATCCTATACAATTATTATTTTTAATAGTCTGTCTTTGACACTGAATCAATAGCAGCATAATCTTCCTTAAAAGAGCACAGAATTTACTTTATCACAGCACAGTTTACTTTTTTGTTCTTGGAGCAACTGAGGTCTATGTAGACTTTCATGGTAGTATTGTTTAAGTCTGAGACATGAGAGAAGATCGATCCATATAACTTTCTGATGAAATGATTATTTCCATATATGAACTGAATCAAAGAAGAGACATGAATGAAGTCTTAGAGAGTGTTTCAAAATGTACAGTCCTAAATATATAATTTGGAAATTTAATTAAAAGAAGACAACTGTCAACATTGGTCAATTGCTGATGGGAGAGATTTTTCATAGCTTCCCTAGAATTTCATGGATAATCTTACTGTAAGTCAACAGGAACTGTGATCCTAAACCATCTAACCATGCTAAAAGAATCCTATAGTGCATATACATTAAAAAATAAAATATTACTGTGATAACTATTTGGTGTCTTGTAATTGAAACTGAACACTTGCATCCCTGGATCTTCCTTGGTATAATGTTAATCCTTGAATCTCAGGCAAATATTATGTGTTTGTTTTCTGTTTTTGGACAGGCATATTTTCATTTCAATAGCTTCCAATGGGAAATAATTCAAACAGATGTGAATGTACGCTTGTCCTTGTAACTTTTATTCTATAACAAAGCCTTCTCAGTTTTCAAGAGATGGCAAGCAGGAGCTCACACACAAACACACATGTGCACACTCTCCAATAAAGTGATGGAAAGGACAATTATATTTGTTAACAAACAAGTGCTAAGACATAAGGTAAAATTATGCCTGAGTGCATGGAATTTATTTTTTCCAATAAAGTTCTAGTAATAAAAAAGATGAAAGATTTATTAGTTGTTCTCAGTGGGAAAATGATTTGTACTTTTTTATTATACAGTACAGATTGCTCTTTGGTAACATGTAGAGCAAAGTACTTGAATAGATCGTAAGTGTCATGTGAATCAAAATCTAAATAGTCTGTTGGGGATGTATATAATAATTTTCCTTTTTTTTTTATAGAGCAAATTTTCAAATCAAAATAAGGCTACAATAATTTAACTCACCTGAGGTGGACTGGGGCTTTGAGAAGGAGACAGGGGAGGAGAATAAGCTATTTAAGCTGTTCAAGTTAGCAAGCACACCTCTTGATCGTTGAATTTTCAAATTGCCTTCTTCATCCTCACCTCAGTGGTGCTTATACTACTGAATGCAATGGCTTCAATATGAATTGTGGTCTGATTAATTTTCATGGTACTTATAAATTTGATTCCATTATAAATTGCATAGCAATAGTGCTGTGTTCAGATAGGAAAAATATCTGTGCACAAGCATGCATAATTTCACAATCATTGACTGGCCAAGGAGTGTTTGATTAAAACATGTAGTAGATAAATCTGCAGATTCTTAAAGAGTCCTGAAAACAATTTCGTTACTAACAGATAGAAGCAGTCATAAAGTTTGCTAGAGTAGTACAATTGTTCTTCTGTTCCAGCTTCCTCCAAGGCACAGCAGTATAAAAGGCTTAATCCCTACATTTCAATATAGGCAAAGGAATTCAGATTGGTGTTTACTAGCCTCTTTACCTCCTGTCTGATTCAAGATCAACTCAACTCAGATATAAGGCTGAAGCTAATTTCTACTAAGGGCTGAGGACCATGTGAACATGAGAGGAATCTCCTAAAGTAAAAACCTAATCAAGAGAAAATAATTCATTTCTAAGCATCATTTTAAGCTCCTTTTCCAATATAAGGGAAAAGCTAAATACTAACTGAGTCAGAAAAGGTCTACCTCAAACCAGAAGCATACTGCATCAGGAAGAATTTATCCCCCAAATGCTTCAGAGCTTAAACAGTTCTACACTGTTCTAAACTATCCAACATGAGGATAGCAGAAAGAAGGTCACAACACTCCAACATGAGGATAGCAGAAAGAAGGTCACAACACTTTTCAGGAGTAAGGAGCTCTGTAACATTTGTCTTCTTCCAGAGACATACACAGTCCTTTTCATTTGTTTATTTGTTTTTAATTTACCCACAGCAGGCATAATTGAAGAGATCTTAGAAATTTATTTCTTGGAAATCTCCACATCCTTTTTGGCCCTCAAAGCTTTGCAGCTGCTAATTTCAGTATTTTATTGCAAGATTTTCTACATTCCAAGGCAGTTTCTCTTTCTTGTACCATCACATAAACATTCCCCTAAGATACCAGAGAGCATGTTTCACTGTTGGACTTTCCACAAAAAGGAAAATGTACTATGAAGCACATTTGGAAAGAAAGAACTTTTAGAAGAGATTTTTCCTTTTTTGAGGGAGAGATTTCAGAAAAGAAAAGAAAAGAAAAGAAAAGAAAAGAAAAGAAAAGAAAAGAAAAGAAAAGAAAAGAAAAGAAAAGAAAAGAAAAGAAAAGAAAAGAAAAGAAAAGAAAAAGAAACAAAAAAAGAGAGCTTTTTCCAAAATATCCCATCACACTATATTCACATCCAACATCAAAATGTTGGCTCTTGTGGCATGCCACACAAGTACCTTCAATCTTCTCCAATTCTGCGTTTAGTGATTGAGGAAACTCCAAAAGTATCTATAATACCATATCTCTATTTTCCTGTAAATTCTTTTTTAATCTTTATTTAATGTATAGAGAAGTTGGCATCTTTTAGATTGATTGTTCTTGTATTTTAGAAGACTGTCCATAGCTACCTGGCTACCTGTTGCCCCTTTCCTACATAGACTGCAAATTCCCCAGGAATATGAGGCATCTTTTTGTTTTATTATTTGTCCAGCAGAGTGCTATGTCTGTGAATAGATTCTTGTGATATTATCATGGCAATCCAAGCATATGAAATGAAACTTAATTGTAATCAGTTTCAAAATAAAAAAAAAAGTTTTTAAAATAAAATTTTTAAAATAAATTAACATAATTGGAAAAAAAAATCTTGTATTGTCTATTGTCAACGGACTGTTGTCTATATTTCACAGTGGGCGAACTATTCAGAGCTTCTCATACCTCTGGCATTTCAAATGCTGGAAAGATACTAACTGTGCTATGAGATAGCTTAAAAATAATTATTTATAATAAAAAAGAATAGTCTGAGGATGAAAATAAGAGATTTGACTCAGCTTTTGGTGATCTTTGTTTAGAGGAATCACTCATGATTCTGGACTAACACTGGTAGATCCTTATTTCTCCTCGCCACTTAAAGGAGCCTCTAAGAACAAAATAATAAAATGCAAGCCAGGTTGTATTTTAAAGAAAAATCTGAATATATTCAGAGTTGGAAATGAAATGTAGATTGAATTTCATCTATTTTACTACTACCAATAAATAATACCAAAATTACATACAGCTAAAATGTACTACTGAATTTACTTATAGAATAAGAAAAAACATCTCTATTATGACAGCCATCATTTGCATTTTAAGTGTATTTATTTTCAAGCAATGGGATGCTAGAAGGATACAAAGGACCGAGAAAAAGCTGGAGTATGGTACTACTGGATTATATATATGCGCATTCATGTTCATGTTCATGTCCAACTAGTGGGGAATACAACTCCTCAGACAGACAATTTTTTTTTTTTAGTTTTTATTTCAACAAAGTATGACTCTAAAGATTTAGAAAAAAATAATGAAGAAAACCAAAGAATAAGAGGAAAGCTCACCACATGTTCCTGGTCAGATGAAGTCAGTGCAGCAAGACATCAGTTAATTCTATCAAGTGATCAAATCTCTCGAATCAGTGACCAAATCACATAAAGTTGCCACTTTATACTGGGTGTCCCTGAGTTCCAACAATAGTTCCATGTTTGTAGGATTCACCAAACCAAAATAATTTAATTATAGGTGATTGTATAAATGCTAACTTATCACATCCAGGGCAATCATTGCTTCTTTTAGGTAAACAAATTCATTTTAAAGGTATTAAGATAAAAGATTTCTAAAGCAGGTTTTTAAAGTGTAATCTCCTGATACAAGGGAGTACAAAAATGTCAAAATTTACAAAAAACGGTCAACAAACAAGAAGCTGAATATGATTTTGCAGCTGTTGTGTAACCATATTTAAGGTTTCCATTTCTAGGAATACTTTCAAAGGCCACAGATAAAAAACTTCGTGTTCTCTGATCCAACAGATCTGAGTATTGATATTATGTTTGTTCTCTTTTTACAAGAGTTTATAACCAGAAAAATTCTCCCTTATGAAGCCTCCTTTCCTTATGTTTCCTGATTGTGGCCTATGGTATAAGGTAGTGTGAGACATAACTGTTTCTTATCTTAAAACATAGGAATTGTGAGCCCGCTGTAAGCTCTACAAATGTGATATGAAGGTTAATGTGAAAATGAAGGTTACAAGGAGAACCTTCAATACCCTTAAAAATGTCTAATTTAGATAGCTTTCTCTTTCGTTAGATTTTGTCGAACTGCTACTGCAATGGCAATGGTTCTTCCACTGTGTGGTGGCCAACCTGCAATATCCTGTCATATGAGGAAAAGGAAAAAATCTTAAAAACTAATACAATGAGGCTGATGATGTTGCCCAATATTATGGTAATTGATTAAGTGGGTAATTTAAATTATCTTCAAAAAGTTCAATCCCTAGTTTTCTCAGTTGCCTGAATGTGTAATTTGCCCTGGTCTTTTTTTTTTTTTTTTTTTTTTTGATTTTGTAAAATCTAAATCTGAAATTACTGGTCCTTCATCCTGAATGAATGAACATTTTTCCTAATATAAGAGAGATCTTTTAGCTTGCTGCTGCTTTTCTGTGTTCTTACAAAGTTAATATGAACCTAGTTTCTGGTATAGTAATGACCATGACAACATGTGGGCTTAGCTGCCAAGCCATTGTATTTGCATGATGTGTCTTTTGACCTCCATTAAGACATCCACCGTTATCTTTCTGGGTTTTAATAACTTAATGTATTGGGGAGAAATTTAACAGACTTTATTTAATCCATAAGAAGAATAAGACTCTTCAAATTAAAATTTAGATTTAGATACAATTTCAGGAAGCACTAAAAATGCTTAATATTTTTTTCTTCCATTAAAGAAGAAACTTTCTTGTAAAAAAGCCAAACTACAGGAAAAAAAAAATCAAGATATTTGCTAAAAGAATTATTTGACCCGTGATTTTTTTTCTTCAGGTCTAGTTTACATCTGAATACTTTTGGCCTGCTTCCAAGAAAAGTATTTTTCCCACTGTGAGGTTTAATTAGTTATGGCTTATATAATATTTTGAAGATGAGAAGTATTCTGTGCAGCTTCAGATACACATGCTAAATAAAAGGCAAGTAGTTCTATATTTTTGCATGGAGGAAAGGTGTTACAGCACAGGTATATGTCCTTTTGCTTATATGCTAGCCTTTTCAGCTCAGTGCCAAGGAAGTTATTATGATGTGACTTAGTGGTAGTACTGAATCCAGCTTAAATCACAGCACTATTGCGACTAGACATTGCATAGTCCTATCATCTTCCTATCCATTGCATCAGTCCTAGTCTGAAAAGCTTGCAATCTGAGTAGACACAATAAATTGAGAGAGGCATTGGGGAAAGAGAAACACAAACATATGTTCAAACAAGAACATATGTCAATCAGCAAGATTTGTGGTAGAACTGAGATTCAGCGCAGGTCCACTAAGGTGCAGATCATTTTTTAACAAGAACGTTAAGTGGTACATATGAGGATGTTGAAAGAAAAAAAAAGATCTGAAATATATTTTAATCTACAAATTTAATATATCAAACAGAAAAAAAAAGTGATTATGTTCTGAACACATAAAATCTAATCCTAGAATACATCAGTAAGAACACGTTATGTGCAAATCCCAGAAGTTCATCAGCACTGGGGAGACAAGCTGGACTTGAAAGCAATGGATATAGTTTACTTAACCTAGAAATAGAACAGTGAGGAAAACTAGTTAATTCCTTAACTCTGTTTAAAAACAGAAATGGAAGTTACTAGAAATACAAGCTATGCTAGGCTCAGGAAATCTCCTGTGCTGAAAATGCCCAGAGGCGGAGAAAGCAGTAGAGATGAATTATACATGCTTACCCCATTCTTATCCTCCAATATTCCATCTCCGTCCTTCTTATAGCCACTGTTGAAAGGAGACTACTGACTAAATGCTCTGCTCTGAAAAAGAACACCTCTTCCCTATAGTTATAAAAGTATAAAGCTAAAAAGGGCAATTAGTACCTTTCTCTTAAATGTCACATATAAAGTTTGGCAAATTATTCTTGCTATGCCATTAAAATTTGAGGGGATTTCAAGAAAAAAAAATCTACATCAGAGTGAAGATATTTCAGTGTTAAAATCATTTCAGAAGGGACTGCTATTTACTCAGGACATCCAACAAAATCTGTTAAAGTAGTGACTCCATACTACAAAATAAATGACTAACCTAAGCATCACTCTGTATTCTGGGGTAAGACTTCCCTGTTTCTAAAATTTTATCCTTATATTTCAAGTCTCAGCAGAAACAACTAAGATGATAATGAAAATGTCTTGAACAGAGGAAGACGTAAGGACTTTCTTTAGAATATTCCCATTCTCAAAAATAAGCACAAGCTTAAAATGTTCCTGAATTGCGACCAATCTAAACAGAGTCTAAAAGACTTCAAATATTTCTTCAGATAAGACAAATAATTATAATGAACTACCTAAGAGTTTCACTGAAATTTTTAAGAACTGGGATAATTGGACACCATATTAATTTGAATATGTGTATTTTGCCATAGGATAAATATTGAAATTTAATTTAAGCTGAAATTTTACTGAAATAAGTAAGGAGACTCAGGAATAAGAAAGTAAATAATAAATACCTCAACAGCTAGATTTTCCAAATATATCATAAACAGATTTTTCTGAAAGGTATAGACTTCCTGTGCTTGCCAGATTTGGAGGATAGGGAGGTAAAACAAATTTCCCTTCTGCCATTCGTAGGTAATAGAATTACTGAAGAAGAGCAGGTCAAGTACCTTCTATTGGTGTATTTAGTAAGGTGCCCATGAGTAAGTGGCCATGATATCCAACATTTTAGTGCTTCTTACCATTTCCTTACTGTGTCCGTAAAATTAGTGCCCGCTGAAGCTCTGTTCACAGACACACAGCGGCTGCAACTTGGCTGAAGGCAATGCAAGTTATCCAGAATGGACAACAATTGTCATTAGGTGTAAAAGCAAAAAAGCATTTTGTAAGCTTCAAGAAAATGCTTACCTGGTGCTTACTTGCTTTACTGAAGGAGTAACATACATAAAACAAATGTTTACTTTAGCGGCAAAGCCTGGGAATAAGAGGGAGAAACTCAACACTAGAGCATAAGTAGCAACACATTTTCTAAGGTCCCTCTGCCCTTTGCATGTGCTATTTCAGTTTAAAGTGCAATCATGTTGTTGGCACACAGCATAAGCCAAACATCAGAGCTTTTAATTTTAGTCAAAATTGAGTTCCACTTTTACGTTCCACATTTGCAAAAAGAAAATGGAAACTGAGATACACCCACACTCACAACTTAAAGCTTTATTATTATGCTTCCAAGAACACTACTGGGGGTCCTAAAGCATGTTAAAGTTGGTCTCTAAATTGGATTTTCTAACTTCAGAAGAAATGCATAAGCAGGGTAATGCTCTTTCTTCTTATCTTGCATCGCCAGTGCTTACACTAATTTCAACAAAATAATCTCTAAAAGGCACAGATTTTGTAAATTAGCAACACAGTACCCACTGGAATCCATCCTTCAGATCAGCTGTAGGCTTTGCATTAAGAGAAGGAAAAGGAAGAGTATAAAGCAACAATGTAAAAAGTTAAATCTCTGCCTGGAGCAGAATGTGATGTGAATATTGATACCAGATTTTATTTTTAATGAAAAGCGGTGTAAAGAAGTTCTTTGTAAAGTGGATCAGCTAGGCTGTAAATAAATAAGAAAATGAGTTTTTATCATACTCCTTATTTCTGACTTTGTCATATTTCTGACTAGTTTTTCTCAGGATTTACAGGTCATTCTTTGGATACTTTTTCTTCAGAGATATGGATTGGAGGTTTGTCAAGGGGACACAATTTATCATGAAAAGTCACTGATGAACAAATTTCCCTGCCACCTCACAGCCTGGTATGAAATTCCAGGTAGACGTATGCATGCATGCATGCGTGCGCATGTGTTCGTGTGTCTGTGTATTTGTAAGAAAACAAGAGGAAAAAACCCTTCCCCGGGTACTGATTGACTGGCAATATTTCATTGTACCTGGGAGGCAGGTGACAGCTCAGCAACTGGGTTCTTGCTGATTTGCAATCCCAATTACACAAAACAAATAAATCTTCTCTAAATTCATCTTTTCTCACTTCTCCGGTATGTACAAATTCAGTAGAGAATGCTCTATATGTTGTCTCCTTTTGGGATATTGAAACTAAAATTTTTATAATCTGTATAATGGTACACTTCTGGAACCTCAATATAGCTTGAAGAGAGTGGTAGTGTTCATTCTGATGTACAGATTTTGAAGCTGTCAGGTCCAAAGCATAACTTCTTTAATGCTTATCACAATTTTCTTGTGTTACCCTGATTACCTCTCTGAAAAGACTTTCCACTAAGTCAAAATATGGGTGACACCTATAATATCGATTCCCTTGCCCTGTGATCACAAACACAGCAAGCTGGACACAGGGGGAAGGCTGAAATACCATTCAAGGCATTCAACTGTAAAATAAGATTTTAGGAATTAGGCTGGCCAGAATATGACTGTCTTGAAAAAGTGCCACAAAACTTTAAAATAAAGCTTTTCCAGCTTAAGGAAAATTACATTACCAGATAGCTTCTTTGGAATGAAAAATAACCCCCAAACCATTCCCAGCAACTAAAAAGAGAAGAAAAGCAAAGGATTCCACAGTCCGACTGGACCCATATAATGAGGACATGAGATTTTATTATTTCAGTTGAAAATCTCATGTCCATTTAGACCGTTACTTCCCAAAAAACACTGTAGCACCTATTCACATCTTTATTAAGAAAAAAGCTGTATGAAAGAATAAGCAATGATCCCAGAGAGTAGGAGCAGTCACAGATGTGGTCAGAAAAGGAACATTTGGATGTTCAAGACAGTCTGTCCTGAAAGATTTCTCTTCTGATTGTCCATTTGCTCCTGCTCTTCCTTCTCTGTCTTTTCCCTCAGCCTCTTCTTGCACCTAGCTCTGTAAATCTTCTGGTTATCTGACCTCTCTCATACTTTCTGTTCATTTGCTGTTCCATTCAGGTTTTTGCAACTACCCACCTCCAAATAACTTAGCATGGCTTGTTACCATCACAAAGCCTCACAATGTGGTATTCTGAAGCCATCTTTCGCCTTACATCTGTCATCCTCATTTCTAGGGCTTGGTCTTGGTAATGCTGTCTCTTCATCTGTCAGTCTGATTTCATTTTATCAGATTGATTTGATGATCAAATCTGTGGAATATCTTCTGCGCAATGAACAACGGGGTAAATTCTCTTCAATCTGGAAGAGAGGTTTTTTGAAGAAGCTAAAAACAGGCTGGGAAAATCATGAGTGATGGGCATATACAGTGGACAGGGGCTGACTGTTAATTGACTCTTCCAAAATGAGGGGTCATCAAACGAGGCTGATAGGAGTTAGGCTAAAAAAAAGGCAGTGGTTCTTCCTTCAGCTGCTGGTAGATCTCGAGGACCCAGTGGGAAAACTTGTAAGATATCTTTTCTATTCATAACCACTGTTCAAGACAGAATACCAACCTAGTCACAACCAAAACAACTCATATGTGTACTAGGCACGACTGGATGCCATTCTCAGGGACTAACACCTTAAGACCTTTTTATACTCAATGGACTATAGGTAAAGAAATTAGCTAGAGGATGAAAAGACATTTAGAAGCAAGGACGAAGACATTCATATTTTTTCTTTTGCACGTATTTCTATGCCTAAGTCCTTTTTTTTCATATTGCTTTTACAGCTGGCTGGTAGAATTTATCTCAAATGTCAAAAGTCATTTGAAACCCAGGATATTTGAACTGACTAGGACATTTAGTATACGACAACGATTTACAACCATCTGTCATCAGTTCTGTCTTAATATTATATATACTTTATAATGTGGATTTTTGAAGTTCTAGTGCTTAAAAAGAAAAGAATAGAAATGTTTGTAGTTTGCCTTCTTTTATGCACATCTGTCTCAAAATTAAACTACTGTATCATGACAGTTCTTATTTAATGTAAAATAATTTAAACTTGTAAAGGGAAAACATGGAGATAGCAGGACCTTGTGTTACTAGAAACAGACAGATTGCTGGTGGTTTCTCCCATTACAAACTGAAGCAATCTACCACAGGAATCTGTGTTAAGTCTGAGATTATGGTAACTGCAGAATAGGGACATTGTCACTCCCATGTGCTCCATTTCCTTTTTATGATTATTCACTAGATCTGTCAAAGATAGGGAGTTAGAGGTGGTTCAAAGAAATGGGAAAGTTCAGACTGAACCAAATCTGTAAGGATTCTGAAGAACAAGTGCAAACCAAGTCCTAGAGCTGCCAGTGCAGCGATTCGCACAGATCAGGTTACACTGGATGGATTCTAATTCTTCAAAAATGAATACTTCACCTGCCTTCATTTTCAATATGCAGGAGACAATGTAAACTCACTTATGAGCTAATACCAAGGTTTACAGCACTGAAGTGGAAATCCACAGACTCTCCGATTAGGTTTTGGCTTGGTTGCCTTAACAAGAAACATTTGTATGGTTGCATGAGGATTTATAAAGTCTGCTGGGGCCTTTGGAGCAACACAAAATTTGTGACTTTCCCTGAAGGGGAGTGAAGGATAAAAGGTGAGATATAAAAGTTCTGAAAATAAAGTGTCCTGTGAAAGGAAGAAAGCATAATAAAGGATAATTTAATGAAAAAATGACTCTGCAGAGAAGCATCAAAGCAGCAGAATAAATGCAAACAAGGCCACTTTATCCTGGCTATTCTCATGAACTCCCAATAAAACACAAAAACATCTGCAACTTTCTGTTTATTCATAACATATATGTATACATATATGCCCAGAATTATGTATTTATGCTTATATGAAAAGCCAGACTATGCAACCTTTATTCCACAGAGAAGTATTCACTCATTTTACTTGAAATAGGCTGTTTTATATTGGTGCTTCTCAAACATTACAAGCACCATCTCCTCCTTGACTGCAAATGCTAGTCAAGGAGTAGCTAATGCCCAGCAGTTTCTTTAGTTCTCTCAGAAAGACAGAACAATGGGTTAGCTCTAACTACTTATTAAAAAACTAAAAAGTTCACTCCCAACCTAAAAAAGCTGATTTAAAGCAGCCAGTTTAAATAGTTATCTCCTCGGTACCTAATATAAACATTTGAAGTCATTTCTCATTTTCTTTGGAGGAATTGAATTGCTCACAGCTGTAAATTTGTCTACATTTTAAAAATTTTATCTTCTTTTCCAAAACAATTTTGTTATCAAAAATTTTAAACATAAAAGACATTATTATATTTTTTCATCATTCACATACCTGTTTGAACTGTCCTGTGGCCCTTGGGTGTCATAACTTACAGGGCAGAAGCTATCCCTTGATTTGTAGAAGGAATCCATATATTATTACACAAGATTACAAATGTTTGTAAATCCAAACACATTACCTCATATATCTCAGAGCATTACACTTTTTCCATTTGTTATGCTGATACATTATTGAAGAGACTTAATTACCTCAAACCTGAAAGCAGCAAATACTTTAACCCAAAGTAGAGGTTTTCTAAGGATGTTAGTAAATAAGCTAAGTCGATAGATGTTCTGCACTATTCAAGAAAAACAGTAGCATAATAAAGTAGACTTGTTAGATTTATAGCAATTTAATAAGTATTATTTGGCATAAGTATTATTTGGCATAACACAACTGATAGTCAAATAATACAAAAAATGTTAGTTGTTTTGTAATTCAGATATGTAGACAATAACACAACTGATAGTCAAATAATACAAAAAAAATGAATTACATTATTTTGTAACATGTAATATTGTAATATCACAGAATCACAGAATTACAGATTGGTTGAGGTTGGAAGGGGCCTCTAGAGATTGTCTAGTCCAACCCCTCTGCTCAAGCAGGGACACCTAGAGCACATGGCACAGGGTGGCATCCAGGTAGGTTTGGAAGATCTCCAGAGAAAGAGATTCCATAACCTCTCTGGGCAGCCTGTTCCAGGGCTCTGTCACCTTCACAGGAAAGTTGTTCTTCCTCACATGGAGATGGAACTTTCCATGTTTCTGTTTGCACCCCTTACACCTTGTCTTGTCACTGGCCACCACCGAGAAGAGTTTGGCTTCATCCTCCCTATATTCTCCCCTACATCCTTCTCTATTGATCAGATCTTCCCTCAGTCTTCTCTAGGCTAAACAGACCAAGCTCACTTAGTCTTTCCTCATAAGATAGATGCTCCAGTCCCTTAATCATCTTTGTCGCTCTACGCTGGACACTTTCTAGAAGTTCCAGGTCCCTCTTGTCCTGGGGAGCCAAAACTGCACCCAATACTCCAGATGTGGCCTCACTAGAGCTGAGTATAGGGGCAGGATCATCTCCCTTGACCTAGAATATGGAATTATAAAATCCTCTGTCTTCACGAGGTGGTAGTTTATACTCTGCATGTGTTAAGACTAAAATCACTGAAAAATGAAATTGTTGGTGTAACATCAAAAATGATGCACTCCATTGCAAAATGCAAAATCACACCTCTTTTTTTTTTTTTTTTAGGCCTAGTGTCAGCCTTTTAGATAACCTTTATGCCTTTTAACGATATGTGTGTCTGTGTGTGTTCATGGTTATACGTTGTTCTGCCCACATGAACACTTTTTCACTAAAAGACAGAAGAAAGAACTACACTAGTGATTGATGAACAGTCTATTATTAAGTGGCTTGAGATTTAAGTAAAACTTTGTTGACTTACACCAGCCAGAGATCTAGCTCTAAAGCATAAAACCACCCTAGACTTTCCTGTAATAATATTCTTCTGCTGGGCCATATGAACCACTTTATCCTGATATTTATAAAAATCCTTTGAGGGAGAAAAGATGGAGGCTCACTCTGTGAACTGAAATCATAGCTCTTTTTTATTGGCAGAAGTGTTCAAACAGGATATTTTTTACTAAGTGATTTGTAGAGTAAAACCTAGCCCTTACAACTGTGACTACACATGAAATGACAGGCAACATGGATGGCTTCCCACAAGAAGCAACACTTAAACAGATGGCATGCAAAAAGCGAAATTTCCAAGTAGCTGTAAAAGACTATGTAGACAAAACAGTAATCTAAAATGAAGTCTGTTTTTTGTTGTTATTGGTGTTTTTATTTATTTTTTTTATTTAATGGAGTAATTCTCACTTTTAGAGTGTACTCCTTTCATTATTACATTAGCAGCTCAAGGTTAGGTGAAAAAATGCAAAAAAAAAAAAAAAAGTATAGAAAACCTTCCTATGTAAAAGGTTTTTTTGCTCGTTTATTGTTTTCCCTCCCTCAGCCATCCCAGCCTTACCCAAACCCAGAGTAAGTTTTGGTCACATGACATGCTGGCTTAGTTTTTCTCCAACAAATTCTTCTACTACTAAGACAAAGAAGTTGTTTAGTTACTGGTTATTCTCAAATTACCTCTTACAGAACTTAGGTTGCATTCCCAGGCCCCTTTAACATAAAAACTACAGTATCTAGTAATGCACATAATCACAGTGACTTTTAAAAAGCAAGCTGGGTCTTGACAGGTTTTTATTAAATCCCAACTGGAACCTCTGAATAAGCATCCAATTCCTGGGAGGGAGGGAGGAAGGAAGGAAGGAAGGAAGGAAGGAAGGAAGGAAGGAAGGAAGCGAGGGAAGGAAGGAAGGAAGGAAGGAAGGAAGGAAGGAAGGAAGGAAGGAAGGAAGGAAGGAAGGAAGAAAAAGCATATAAGAGTACATCCTAGATATAACTCAGTAATTCAAAATTCCAATATTTTTGAAATGGTATAGTAAGTATAAAAAGAAAATTGTTAATGAATTGCTGTTGCAGTCAACTTGATTATTATCAGATTTCAAGATGTGCACTGAAATAACATTAAGATTTGTCAAAAATGGCAAAAGATAAGAAATTCTCAGATAATTTTTTTTATGTAAGCATTTTCTGAAAAGCAATATTTGCATTATTCCACATTGCAATAGCACACATATGAAGTGGGCAAAGAGAATAAAGACAACATTTTATATTTCAAGGCTTCACCTGGTTTCCATACAAATGATACAGTTGCACTGCAGAAGAGATACTGAATTCCAGACTGACTCAAAGTGTGTCTAAGGCAAAGGAAAGCTACACACAACGACCTTTGAGCAAGGAACTGAGAAAACGCATTGTTCTAACATCACAGAGAGATTTAGATTTCATCTCAAAAAAAAAAACCAAAAAAAAAACATGAAATTTAATATTCTTTCAAGCAATTCTCTCATCCAGTTAATTCCTTTATGACTAACATTAATTAATTAAAAAAATGCATTTTAACACTCAGTAGTTACTTTAAAAACAGATACCAAAAAAAAAAAACTCTCTCATACATACAGTAAAAAATGTCACAATATGCATGTAAAAAGAATGTTTTAGTAAGCCATTTATTATTGGAAACATTTTGATAGCAATAACAAATCTGGGCAAGCAAAGACAGAAATCTGAACCATAAAAATATTGTTAGTTATAGTAAATATGTTGCAATATTTACTAAATGGGGAGTAAGCTTGATGATTTAGATGGCCTTTTTGGCCAATATTGTGGCAATAAAGTCTCCCAAAATTAAAGATCTGATCTACTGTAACTGCTAGCTTCTGTATGTCTCTCAGAGAAAAATGCTGCTTGTGGAAAAAAAAATATTAATAATCAGAATATAATTATAGTTCAAGCACTAGTTTCCATGTTTTTCATAGAATATACAGTTTTTTATACATAAAGAGTCATTCCATAACAAAATAAAAGGATAATGTAGTTGTCTAGTGTATTAGGCACCATTAATACAATTTATGCACTCTAGCATAGATATAGCCAGTGAAGGCTGATAGTATATTAGGTATACTATCAAGTATAATTTCTTAACAAATTCTTTTACACTTCAGCTGTAGACAACAATATGCCATGAAACAAAACCTTCTTTTCAATTTTAAGAGTCCAAAGAGAAGTCAGGACCCCTGAGAGTCCCTCATGTCTCAGTTTGCATGAAGCTAGATTCAGGCTATAAGTAGAATTCCATTTCATGGGACATTCATTTATTTGAAACTTGGCTTTCATTTCAATTTGAAATGAAACATCATGTTATCTATCCAAAAGATATCCCAGAGTGTGTTTGCATTTCTATTATAAAATAAAATTCCTAAACCTATTACTAATTCAAAATCAGAAATCAGTGTTCCGGTTAGATATTTTTAATGAAATGCTTTAGTAGTTTCAGACTCCCATTTTTTGTCTTTTGAAAATGAAAATTTCACTTAACTGAAGTTTTATTTCAATCTCATCAGAAATATCTTGCCAACAGCTCTAAAAATAACCATTTGACTTTACAGAAGAGTAACTTAAACAAACTGATTTTATTTTGCTTTGCTTTTCATAACAATTTGTTCTATTGCTATTTAGCAGTCTACTTATTTCTAAAACAGTTAATAATGTGCTAATTTATTTCATCTGTTTATTGACTTTTCAATATATCTATTGTCTCCCATGTATGTGAATAGAATTTCCAAACATCACATGAATTCTAACTAATGTACATTTTCCCATGGCTTCACAGGTATTGAGAGCTAATATAGGTTGTTTTTGTTAGAAATTAAAATTTAGAGGACTCAGGAGATGCTGACATATACGGATCCAGATAGAAAAACACAGGAGTCCACAGGCCCAATGTAAATTAGGAGTTTGATGAACAGCTCATCAAAGTTAATTAAATGAAAAATTAATTGTCATTGACTTCAAAAGGCTTTATATTGGTTATGTTAGTGAAGGATTTTTGTAGTTCTAAAACAGATTAAATCATTTTCCTTTTCTTATTTTCTTTGAATTTGTACTTAACTGGACTGGAGCGTCTTTCTAGTAAAGCTTTGAATTTTGTGGGGTCTTTGAGTGCCCAAGGATCAAGGACAAAACTACAGTTTCTTTAGCAGCATCTGATACAAAAGTATTTTGATTTTGCTTTTTCAAGTAGTGTATGTTTTCTCCCAGTAAAATAGAAAAGTTGTAATATAAATGATTTTATGTCTATTTGAACTCAGTCTATCTAGCAAATTCATTTAATGCAACTGATCATTTTATAAAGGCTTGAGCATTTTCAAATTTATATTTTTGTTTTATATATCATAGATATGCACTAATAATTTTTATTTTAATGATTATTATGATAATAAGTCCATCGTTCTAATCATCTCCAGCCAAACAAATCACATTTTTTTCCTTTCCTATTTATCAGTTTAAACACAAAATACTTCTTTAATTAACATGCATGAGGTTAATGTAAAGAAAATGCAATGTTTACCTTAGTTCACACAGTTTTAAAAACAAAAGACTACATTGTAAAGATACTTCAGAATAGCCTAAAGAAAGTCTTTAGGACTGCTAATAAAACTTGATTATCAGTTTAAGTCTTCCTTAAAAAGCAATCTTTAGTGTGTCCACCTCACGTTAATGAGCTATCTCAAAAATTCCCAAATGACCGAATAAAATCAATCACTGTGCTCCTTTTGTTCTCCATCTGTGCTAAGTGTGTGTAAACTCCAGATATTATAAATCAGCAGGGCTCACATAATGAGACAGTCTTGACAAAGAACAAGCTTATGTTGTGTCAAAGCCACTTCAGTGTAGCTCCTTCTCAGGCAGCAGACACTGGGAGAAGCTGATTGAGAAAGCAGATTTTCCTCTTGCAAAAACAGTTCATGAATGTATTAATGCACCCAAATATTTTTGTCTTAAAATAGTTTTTATTTCCCTTAAATTTTTCACCTGGACTAATAGTTGAGGAGGATATCCACTACTGATGTCTTATCAAAACTGTATAGAAAGACGATTTAAGACGTTTATTTTTATTCTGCTACCAGGAAGGAAAAACACCACCTCATTGCTTCTACCAGCCGAGAGTCTTGTTGATCATTGTTATCAATCTGGCAAAAATTTATAAGTTGAGCTAAAGAAATAATTGTTTAGGAGGAAATTCATGTAAGAGATTGAGTCTATGATAGGTGGGCAGTTTTGACGCTTGAGGAACGTTCATGAAATAATTGCATAAAAACAGTGCTTTGAAAAAGCTATGTCCTTGCTGCCATTTTATTGCTTGCTTGTTTTTTCACATACTCTGATATGAATACTTTGTCCTACTTTTGTTCTGAGTAGTGTATTGGCAGCTTTGGTGGAGAAGTGGAAAGAAGCAGAAATGGAAGGGTCATGTAATATAATTTAAAACCAAAGGATATGGATCCCTATTTTTGCAGAACCAAGCACAAGGGACAAGCTGAGACAGTTATGTGCGAGTACTGTAAAAACTACATTATAAGAGAATACTATATCTTCAAAGTTGAATGTTACAATGCTGTGAAATACCAGAAATAAATGTATCTATCTACTCTGTTGATGGCATTGGTACCTTATGACACCTCAATAAAAGAAAACTGTCCTGAGGTCTAGTCAAACACCTTAAATATAAGGACTTTTTTTTGGTCCCCTCTTGCATAATTTTCTGCAGGCAAAATAATAAAGCGTCCTAGCAAAACTAATAGTCTGTGGTCATGCAATCAAAACCATCATTCATCTATGTCTGCACCAGTTCTAGAAAGCAAACCTGGCATACCTGCACCTCATAAAGCTTCTTCATGGGCATGCTGTGTTATGCTCATGGGAAATGGATGTAGGCTAGTGTGGTGGCCTGTCTATATACACAGCTAGAAGGAATCCCTCATCTTCTGATGGGTCTTCTCCAACTGCCCCTTGGGTTGTACAAACCAAAGGCATGCAACTGGTCTGAGCTCAGCCTTGGTATAACTCTCAAGATGAAGTGTATGCTTAGATGGAGAAATACTCATCTACAGAGACAAACAGCACAATTCCTCCTTTTCCAGTAGCCTCTTTGTAACTCTTTGGCAATGGAGAAGCCCTAAAAGAAACAGTTTGACCTTGGAAGAGGGACATGGAAGAGGAGAAAATGGAGCACAGTCAGGGACTGTGGAAAATTCTATAAGCAGAAGGAAAGTGTCACATCAGTTAGAAGAACCACAGGGACCACTGGAACAGTCCTGAAGCTGGAAAGTACAAAAATGTTCAGTCATTTTCCCTTTCTGACTACAAGCTATGCTACATAAAAGCTGAAATGCAAACAACCTATTTGCAATATAAGAAAAATGACACTTTCTTTCTAAAATAGTAAGCTGTGACTCTGCTCTGTGAAATATGTGCCATTTTTGATAAAACATGGTTGAGGAGTGAAGGCTACCAGATTCCTACCAATGCCTCAAATTACATAATCTCAGCAGCCAACACTTGAATTCTGTGTCCTCAGTAATTTTCAACTTCTCATGGAAAGATCAATGTGCAGCAGTTGTGAGTTCACTGAGCGAAAAAGATCTGGAGGTGTTAACAGAGAACCCCACACAGTTCAATTGAATACATTAAATAAAATATTTACACATATTAGAGGTGAAAAAGCCCATGTTTTTCTTCCTATCTTTTTTCTTTTTTCAGAATTCTGATATTTAATAAAAATGCGAAAAATGTTTTGATTTTGTAAATTTTTCAGAATGCCCTTATACATCCACCCGGTGTGGTGCACACCAGCCAGTGTGCTTTCAGAGAATATTTCTCACTTAAGTTGGGCATACGAGTGTCCCTATGATTTTCCTAATTACAATCATGTTTCAGATTTCCTGCCCAGCCAATTTCACATAAGGTTTTGCAGTATGACATCCTAGAATGTATTCTCTGTTTCTCACATAAGTTTAAAATAAAATAAAATAAAATAAAATAAAATAAGGAACAGCAATTTACAGAAGTTACGTATTTATGACAACCTCTTAAATACTGAATGATGCATTTACAGAAACAGGCTCTTGCAACAGTGCAATATACGACCCCCAAAATCCTGCCTCTCTTTTATACCTTTGAAGGTATTGGTTTTAACTCTAGAGCCTTAAGCAATATTTTAATTTAATAAAAATGATTAAGCCAGGTCAGAGTGTTACAAAAGTAGGATATGGAACTGTGTTAGACCATGTGTAACAGAATGAAATAGTGATTAATGCATCAGTTATTTGCAGTGCATGCTCTGGTTACAATGTCTCACAGCAAATTGCAACAAAATCACCATAATCCACTACGCTCAACTCCTTGGAAAAGCTCTTAGAAGCAGGGAAGATACATGCATTAAGAATAGCATTTACCATGCAGTCACAGGAATGAGAATGATATTTATACACTAAGGTTTACTAATGGCTTTAGCTTTTATCAAGAAGTTGGTATCAGCTAGATAAATCATCTGCATTCCATTGTATAAGGCTTTCACATGTAATTGATATCACCCATCTAGGCCACACAGGTCTATACTTTGGTAAAAAATCAAAACAAACCTGTGTGGTCCGGTTTGTTAGCACTGTAAAGACAACTTATTGTTAACCTTAAGATAAGCCACTGCATTTAAATCTATTTATAGTCACCTTCGATAAGTATGCCTGGATTCTTTTCTACTTTCCAGGTCAAAGTCACAAAGGCTGTCACAGGAAGGTGTAAATTATACTTCTTTGCACCAGCAAATCCCTTTGCATAAAAGACAGAATACATTTCAACTGAAAACAGTGAGCTATTTCACTGCTACATTCTCACAAGTTTCCCACTAGAGAATGAAAGAGTGGGCAATTTAATTTTGTTAAATCTGTCAGCAGAAGTCATTGAAGAATCACAGACCTTGACCGCTGCACTTTTATGCCAGAATTAACTACTTTTAAAAGGTTGCACCAGCCCTTCATGCCAGGTAACAAAGCAAACTATAAAAGGAGATTGCAGCTAGTTTTTTGCTCTTGTACTCTCCTAGAGTCAATTAAAATGTCCCCCCATCCTTCTTCCATGGAACAAAGTCAGTAAGGAGAAGGGCCAGTAGTATATGAACCCAGCTATTTAACTGTGCCCAAACCAATCAGTTGCAAAAATTGGAGATACAAAAAAAAAAAATCTCTCTAAAGGCCTGTGTAGGTCATTCTCCTGACAACATAATTTTTTCCCCGCCCTGCCACATAATTCTCTGCACAATGTTTCCTGCCAGCAAACCTACTGTCTGCCTGTACAGCTAGCCTGAGCACATCTAATGTAACAACAGAGAGTATTAGGCTTCCTGATGCTTCATAAAATGAAAGTAACCTAAATTTCAAACATCTCTGTCATAGCCAGAAAGGCTTCCTCTAAATTTCCAGTGGTATTCAAACCATCTAAAATGAGTGCTTGGGAGGGGAGAAGGATCTAGATTTCACTTTCCAAACCCTCTAATAAAAGAGTTGAGTTTCTAGCTGAGCTTTCAAGTGCAGACTGGCACAGTTCAGAAAGGCTGGACAGAGGCCAGCTTACAGTCCCTCTTACACAATTACAGTTGGTCAAGAAGGTTAACTTATGTCTGCTATTTATATATTTTGCCCCATGGCTTCTTGTTAGAGAGGGAGAAGGCTGCACAGAGATTTGAGTGACTGATGGGAAGTTAATGGCTCCATTGTCTGCAGTAATACAGAAAGTGGAATTCTAATGTATCAAAATGAATGGAAGCTTTATCACAGAGGCTTTCTCCTTTTCAAGTGGTGCTATCACTAATACACCTAAAAGAAACAGCAAGCGGGACCAGAAGGACTAGACTAAGTTTTTTGATACCTGTTTTACTAATACTTCCAATTCCCAAGACTACAAAATTTACAGAAGAGGGTTTCTCTTCTTTAACATAGGATGTGTACAAATGTGCACAGAGTTGGTCATTGGCTGTTCCCTAATGCATTGGCATCCACCAGCCCGCAGAGATTTCTTCACATCATTCTGTGGTGATCCTGTTGGAACAACTTTGCAGACACACACTGGGTGTGGTGTGATCTCTCCAAGGGTCTAGACATGACATTGACGGTAGCCTGAGACCAGACAGACTGTCATAGCCTACCAGGAAAACCCATGGATCGTATTCTCAGGGGAATGTCAGTATTATAGTTCTTATTTCACTTTTATTTGACCATTTCACTTTTATTTAGCAGTTCTTAGCTATACAATTTTATCTCTGACAGTGAAGAAAAGCAGTCCTAAAATCACAGAATCACAGAATCACAGAATGGTTGAGGTTGGAAGGGACCTCTAGAGATCATCTAATCCAGCCCCCCTGCTCAAGCAGGGACACCTAGAGCATGTGGAACAGGGTGGCATCCAGGCGGGTTTTGAAAATCTCCAGAGAAGGAGACTCCACAGCCTCCCTGGTCAGCCTGCTCCAAGGCTCTGTCACCCTCACAGGAAAGCAGTTCTTCCTCACATGGAGATGGAAGTGCCTGTGTTTCAGTTTGTACCTATTACTCCTCGTCCTGACATTGGCCACCACCAAGAAGAGTTTAGCCACATCCTCCCTACATTCACTGCTCAGGTACTTGTACATATTGATCAGATCTCCTCTCAGTCTTCTCTAGACTAAGCAGGCCCAGCACACTTGGCCTTTCCTCATAAGATAGATGCTCCAGTCCCTTAATTATCTTCATGACTCTCTCTAGAAATTCCCCATCCCTCTTGTACTGGGGAGCCCAGAGGTGAAGCCAATACTCTAGGTGAGGCCTCACTAGAGCTGAGTATAGGGGCAGGATCACCTCCCTCGACCTGCTGACAACACTCCTCCCGATGCAGGCCAGGAACCCATGGGCCTTCTTGGCCAAAAGACCACATTGCCGGTTCATGGTTAACTTGTTGTCAACCAGGACTCCCAAATCCCTCTCCAAGCAGCTGCTTTCCAGCAGGTCAACCCTTAATCTGAAATGGTTCTATAGGCAATGTAAAAATGTGTAGGTGACCTTAAACACTGATTTAAGGCCCCAAGTGTCAGCACTACTGGCACGGTCACACAACAGAAAACACATCTTTTCAGAACTAGAACTGAAATTCTCTCTCTGCCAAAGCTGAATCAAAGTTTTGTGTGAATAAGAGAAGGAAGATAGGGAACTTCGTATGTAACTCCTATTTTGTCCGCAGCAATAATCTTAAAATCCAGAGCTTTTGGAGAAGATTCTGACACAGATTCCCTCAAACTTAAAAGTCACATAATAATAAGCAATAGAGCAAAGTCCACTGAAAATGTTAATAAAACATAATGATAATGGTATATAAGCTTTTCATAAAGGTGTAAATGGCAGCAAGTCACACAGGAAAAAGAAGGATCTGACTCTGAAAATTTTACAGTATGGTGGAAAAGTGGAAAAGACCATGTCCCTACTATATATCCTTGTTTCACTAATTATTACCACTGTTTGTGATGGCAATGAAAAGAAATCACAGCTTCCTATAAGGAGAGAGGTACTGTATATATAGTTAAAATAATTTTTTTTAAAAAAAAATGCAGTGGGCTAAAATAGATGAGAAGGTAGTAATATAAATGCTGCCAATCATTTGTTTTACCAAATTCCCAAATTCTTCCTAAATATCTTCTTAATTCCACCTGCCATGCCTGAAATGGTGTCTGTATTTTTCAGCTTTCTAAGATTCTCATGTTAAATCTGTTCTCTTCACAGAAAAAGCATATCTTGAAGCAGTGTGAGATTTGTTTAAATCACAAATGATTTGACAGCAATGCAAAAGCTGGAGTGATTCTGAGGGTTGGATGTAGAGAGAATGGGGCCAAACTCCTCTCAGTGGTGGCCAGTGACAGGACAAGGGGCAACAGGTACAAGCTGAAACACAGGAAGTTCCATCTCCATATGCAGAAGAATTTCTTTCCTGTGAAGTTGATGGAGCCCTGGAAGAGGCTGCCCAGAGAGGTTGTGGAATTTCCTCTGGAGATCTTCCAAAACTGCCTGGATGCCACACTGTGCCACATGTTCTAGGTGTCCCTGCTGGAGCAGGGGTGTTGGACTAGATCTGTAGAGGTCCCTTCCAACCTCAACCAGTCTGTTAATCTGTGAATCTGTGGTGTCTTGAAATACACATTGCTCTTCTTCGTTGAACTTCTGTCAGTTATAATGGTTTGATTAATAACTCATGCAGGAAAAAGCAAAGCTGCAGGAAAAAAAAAATCACAAAATATCTCTTTTTAAGAATATTTTTTCCTGATCAAATAATAATAATAATAAAGAGGCTTTCTTAACCATTACCTACTGCTAAAATGAAAATAAGGAGTTTAACACTGTGGAATCTTTTAATTTCCAGCCAGTAATAAAAGAAAATGTTTTACTTTCCAGAACAACAGTACTATTTCCTACTAATTTGAGCATTCTCTGCTACTTCAGGATGGTACATGGATACAAGCATCTCGAATTTCTCATTTGCTTCCCCTTCAATTTAACAACTGTTGGAAGAAATGCAGAACAACTTCAGTGTTGGTTTTGAATTTCTGTAGAAGTCAAACAAAGTACCAGTGGAAGACTTTCTCTCCCTTAACAGTAGCTACTTTTAAAAAGTTAGAATAGAAACTTGTCTTTTGGCAGTGCTAGTAATGTTAGGACATCACCCCAGCATAACAACTTTAATTGTACAGCCATAACCCTTCACCCCAATTAAGTTCAGTCTTGGTTTATTTATTACCAATGCCTCTGCACTTTCAGTAATGGGCTTTTTACTTCTGCCTTGCATTTTTTTTTCTAACAAAATATTTTATACTCCACATATATTATCATTAAAGGTCCCTTGATTAAGGTTCTTTCTCTTTGACAAGTCTAAATGCAATTAAAGTGCAAGAAAGCCCTGAGAGAGCTATTTCTTGTTTCTCTTTTATTTGTCCATCATGATTTTTCCATCTCCCTAGGCTTTATAATGTCATCTCCCATCTGTGAGGAAAAGCAGCCTCGAAATGATCCAAAGACCTGCAACTTGCTGTGTATCAGCCATTTAATGTGGAATCAAATGAAAAAAACCCTAGACAGAATATGCTGGTTATATTTTGCCATCTAAGTCAATGCACATTTACTACAGATCAAAAAATAAGAAACTATTCTCAAAACACCTTCACAGAGTCATTAAATCTAAACTTGTTTTTCCCAATTCCATGATTATAATGACTATTGTTATGACTTTAAGATAATTACTGCATGTATTTATTTTTGCATGTTATTGGATATATTTATTCCTCTTTTCTAAAATGGTATATTCCCTCAGTACCAAAGAACAAGTTCTTGTCCCTTCTGCTTTTTGCAGTGATATTTTTGATATAGTATTGTTAATCTTGCTTGGAGACCTCATTCAGTCCTGGAATACAAGGGAGAGAAAAAATGTGCCCACACTTTCACACTATGGGCACAATACCTATGAATGTAGCGAATCACTGTTTGATGAGGCCTCAGTCCTGCCATTTATAGTGTGCAGGTTGAAGTTGCACCCACACTGAGCTTGATTTACCTCCAAGGGCATCAGCGCAAGCACAACAGTCCACGGGTGAGCTGTAAGTAGTGGCAGTCGGTCCCTAGATCCCAGTTAATCTCACGTCTGTGCCCGTGTACATCATACCAAAAGAGCAGGCGATCCGGCATCTCTAAGCAGTGACAGAGACATCATATTACTGGATAGTAATATGATGACTGTTTTGTACAAATGTCACTGATTTCAAAGGCAGAAGAAGAATACTGCCCTCAAGTTATGAAATTGCAGACTTAGTTAACATAATTTTTTTGGCACCAAGCTTAATTCAAAAGGATTAAATAAGTGTATTCATAGATTTTTAAACCAATCAAATCTAGAAGCCATTTCCTGCATTAATTTTCCAGCTAACTTAATTATACAGCCCCAGGCTCTGGCTCGTGATCAATTAACAGAGCTGTAAAAATCTGGAGCCCAAGTCTACTACATATTAATCAAAACATCTGATATAAGGAAAACAGTCTTTATTGTGGTTTCTGGATTTGAAATCAAACCAGGAACCATAGCTGATGTATCTGCATTCTGCTTTAAAAAAATAAAGATTTTTTTTAATTAGTATTTCTCATGACTTAGCAATGTGTGGGAATGATGGATGGTCATATGTGAAACAGGTCTGAAGCATATTTAAAGCAGACTACTCTGTTAGAACAGAGCAAAAGTGTGTATATCTGAATATCTAGAGGAAAATAGTTCACTAGTAGTGCACGTCACATAATCCTTGTTGCCTGATACTTTAACTGATTGTTTTCCTCTTCACAACACAAAAACTGTCTGGTTAATTTTCCCCAAGTAAATCACACCATAGATACACTATGAGTGACTTAGCCAAGGTTTAACAATTTAAACATTCGTCCCATTTCTGCCCCGTGCGCATCTCCACTTTATCAGTGGCTTTCGGTGACATTACTGAGAGGAATTCTCATTTAGGTCTTATTTACCTGTGTTAGCAAGAAGAGAAACATGCCAATAGTAAAACACAGTCTGTGGTCAATCACCCAGTGGCTGAAGCAATTCGGTGAGCTCACTGTAAAACCAGGTGGATTAAGGCTTGTTCAGAAGGAAGATACCACAGCTAAGATTCAGACTCCCCTATAAGTAGGTAACAGAAGTACAATTAGTTTCTATAACAATTAAAGAAAAATCCTTTGTGCTGACAGAACTTTGCTGTGGTCAAGTCGATGCAGACTGTGAATCTATAATAGCCTGATAGTGAATAATGAAAGAAGAAAACCCACAGAAATGAGGGAGGATTAAATATCTCCAGACAAAGTCTCCAATTATAAGGGAGGCTACTGAATTTTCTTGCAGAAGAATATTTTCAAAGTGACATCTTCAAGATTACTGAAGTGGTTGTTCTGGGTTTGATTCAGAGAACAGCAGCACCTCTCCAACTCCTCCCCTCCAAAAGTCCTTCCGAAAGGACTTCCACTGATGCCTCTGAGCAGTGGATCAGGTTCAGCATTTACACACATTTAAAAGCTGTGTTGAACTGGTGCCAGAGACACTCTGTGGAGACCAAAGGCCAGGCATGATATCAGAATACACTGTTATAGCCTAGAATTTCCCAATCTAAGTTGCTTTGCAATATCTTGCAACATCTTAACTGTGCTAAGGTAAAGCACAGTTATGCTTATGCCTAAATGCTAGCAAATAAATATTAAGATATGTGCTAATTTAGGTTTAATTCTGATCTCTTCAGCATTAACCATATGTGTTCACAAAACATTCAGCCTTCTTCCACCTTTGTTACTCAGGTAACATCACCCATGTCAATTATAGCACAGTGAGCATCATCTTTTCACCACAGCATAGTCTTTTTCAGGCTCAGGAGAACTATCTTCCTCTGTTCTACTCTCAAAGAAGCTGCCATTAACCAGTCACAAAGCCATGTATGCTGGGTATTAAAATTTCTTCATCCTTTTTTAACAGCCTAATCATTATATCTTTCTGCTCTTTTTAGTTACCCATTCAACATATGAAACCCATACCTTGCTCTCATATCAGCTCAATGATAGTGATTCCCAAGGTATGCATAAACCAGGAAAGTCTCCATGAGACTTCAGTACTAGAATGGGAACTATCAGGCCCTGCTAAGCTCAATTTAATTTTCTGCATTGTTTTTTCAGAAGGAGTGAAGTCCTAAATCATGCATATTAAGCAACTGGAAGGGGGAAATATATGGTTTAAAAATAAAAACATGAAAAAAAGGTGTGATTTTTAATTAATGGTAGAATACATGAAATCTAGGTATTACTGGGCGGGCTGAAAGTTTCTATATGAGAGATCTTTCATTTAGTTAATCTGAAATTTGCACAGCTAATATGTATTACTGTGTTCCAGTAGGGCACAATGAATTTAAAGCCAGTCTCCCCAAATGCATTTATTTTAGATCATTTGTAGAGCTATCTGTTTGTAAAGCTATTTGTTAAATAGGAATGATTGCTGATGAATAACGATGCTATTTTTAATATGCTATATGAAATGTGAGTGCAATAGATTTTTGCTAAATCCAGATCCCATGCATGATATCAGCTCTGAGGGGGCTTTCTTTTCAAGAAGGAGGAAGCAATATGCTAGGAAGCTCTGAAGACTCAGAGAAACACGCCATGGCGTCTTCATCTGAATGAGGCATTATTTAGCCCTAAAGCAAAAGCTTTTTGATCCAGCTTCCTTCTAAGCTCTAGAAAGTCTCGGGAGTGCGTAGACAATTGACAATGGTAAACACAGGAATGTATATCTGGCTCCCAGGAACATGATCTAACTATCAGACTAGACACAAAAATGTGTGAGGGCATTGTCCACCTTCCCTACTCACCAGATGCTGTGAAAAAATAATAGAAAACTTATGGGAGTTTTGTAGAATTCATACAGTAACTGTACTTCTTGGGATATTCAGAAGAGAAATTGGATTTGGGTCTGGGCTGTGGTCCAAGAATTGCTACCAGTCTTGCTTCTATCTAACAGCTAGGATGCTCTTCTTGGAAATGAAGGTTTGATCTCCCTCTAGAAGACCCACTCCAGACACAGCATTCAAAGCAAAAAGCTATAATCCATGGACACTACTACTAGCATCATATTTTACAACATATTAGTTCCTCAATAGAACAACTCGACCTTAAACTATGTGAATGTTTCAGCCTCACAGATGCAGTGAAGAGCATAAAACTCTGAAGAAAAGTGCATTTCAGAAACACCTTTCTTTGCTCTTTTGCAGGAGCAGATGTTCAAACCTGCTAAGTGCCAGCCGTTCTGAATTCAATTTTTTTTTGCATCTTACTACCCTATACATTACTCAGGGACCATCTCAGACTATGAATTCAACTCCACAAGGCAGACAGGCCAAAACTTAGCTAAAGGTGACAAAGACAGTTGCTGATGAATGTTTTCTTTATTCCATTTGGAAGTTAGATTTCCCAGAAAAGGGCAAGGTCAGAAGGTCATAAAGAAATGTCAGGGATTGCCCTGAAATCAGAGACCTCTATGCCATTCTGTTTTATAACATGTGATAGAGCAAGTAGAATAGAATGACACTTTTTTTTCCCCTGAATCTTAACAGAGATATGAGAAGAAAAGGAATCTATAAGAAATCTCGTCTAATGTCCCATAAATCCTTTCAACCCATTGTCCTGTTTAATTTCTTTTTCTAATCCTTTCTCTATGACTTCATTCTTCTACCTACTTTCCATTGACAATCCTATCCACACAGACTTTTCTCCGTAACATACTTTAAAATGTATCTTGCTTTTCTGGTCTATGGCTCCATTCCCAAATTTCTAAACCTTACCCATCAAACATTCACATGTGCAATTCATTTTCTTTTTGAAACAGTCTGAGCAATTTCTGAATTATCTGCTTTACTCAGATTACACTGCTCACCAGAACTAATCCCTTGCACATCCTACAGCAGAAGGAAATTTTAATTACATGACTACAGAAAACTCAGGATTCTGCCAAAAAAAGACTTTGAACTTAAGTTGCTTAAGTGGCACACATGGTCAGTGGTCAAGGCAAATACACCAAGAGCCTCTCACTTCCCTTCCTTTCAGCTGTGCTAATACTAGAAAGCAAGAAAATCTCTTGACTGGTGAGTCTGTAGGTGTGCACTATAAGCTATTCTCTGTGCAAGTGTTTGTCTTGCCACTGTTCCGACATCACACTCTTTTTTGGTGTTTCTTTTTATTTTACCTTTTCTGTGTGGTAGCCAGAGCTATACACTAGATTAGATAAATGATAAATGTTGGAAACCACAAGGGAAATTGTTACGTGAGCCACCCACTCTGTTCAAAACATAAAATATTTAGAAAAAAATTATTAACTTTAAAACATTCCAAGAGGCTATGCCTTGAGAATGCTTTGCTTGGGTAAACTAGGGAGGCAAGCCAGATAACCATTGGAACACATAGAAAATGACTCTCTTAAAAAGGTGATTTCAGTCTTTGTTATGAAAGATCTTGTGCTCTTCTATTATCAATAACACATTAGAAATAAATGGATGAGCTACTTCTTATTTTGTAGGACCTAGAATTGCATATATTTTCTGAAGCTGTTGCTATTTTAGTCATGTATAATGTTTACTATGCAAAAAAAGTCTTTAGCATATTTTTTTTCTTCTTAGTTATTCATATTCAGGTGGCCCTGTCCTTGTGCTAGTATTTATACAGAAATAGAGAGCAAAAAATCTTTAAATACAATTCTAAGCCCTATCAGTGCTGCTGCCAGTGCAGACTCATTATCGTTTATAGATTTCTTGCTTGTTAGCACGGATCCCAATATTTAGGTAAAGACACTTTCAAGTTATTGTGCTCTTTAGTCTGATTGAATCTCACTATTTGAAGTAGAATTTTGATGGGAGTATCTGCTCTTTATTCCACAAAATTCCACTTAGACTTTTGTCAATATCTGCATTTACAAATTGCTATTTCCACTTTCTTGTTATTGCGCTTCAAGGAAACCTAAGAATTTTGTCAAAACAAATGCAGGCATTCAAGTGCTGCTACCATGCACACTGCAGCTGCACTACTGATCATTTCATACTGTGGATATTCAGCAGATGACAAAACTGTGGACCGAAGGTCAAGAATGTGAAGAAAGATTCTCCTGTCTGGGTGGATTCCTAAAGGCATAGGAATTTAAGTGTTTTGAGTGTCAATGGATCTGGAATCCCTTAACTTGACTTTCTGACTCAAGTAACAGTCTTTTAATCCAGTTGCACTTGACTTTTTGACCCAAGAAACAGTCTTTTAATCTAGTTAATGTGTGTATAATCCACAGCAGTTTCATATGCTTGAAGCCTTCATTTCTTCTCCCATTATCTTTCCTATGCTTATTTTCAGTTGAGATCAAAAAGCTGCAAATGGGATCTTAGTAGATGGTAATCTACTAGATCTTGGTGTGATGATAATGGAGGATGGGGGACAAAATTGACACTCAGTATGTGAACAGTGATAGAAAGGGAAGCATTCAAAATGTGTTGAAATCCTGTCTTTTTATTTTTATTTAGGGAAGGGAAGGGAAGGGAAGGGCATAAGTTTCTCCCATTCAATTATCCGCCAATCAGTATATTCTCAGGTCCAAAGGTTGCAAAATGGATTGGCCTAACTCAAAGACATGTTTGAGATCAAGTAGACTTGAGTTGCACATATCTTTTTTTCACAATCTATGTATTAGATCCTCTTTTTCTAAGAACACAACTAACGCAATGGGCCTACAACAGGATTTCAAATGAGAGGGCAGTGAACAGTCATAGAATCATAGAAACCCTAATATTGGAAGGGACTTTTAAAAATCATCTAGTCCAATCCCCCTGCATACTCAGGGTCACCTAGAGCAGGTGGCACAGGGTCACATCCAAGAGGGTTTGGAAGATCTCCAGAGAAGGAGACTCCACAACCCCTTTGGGCAGCCTGTTCCAGCGCTCTGTCACCCTCTCTGTTAAGAATTTTTTCCTTAAGTTCCTGTGGAACTTTTGATGCTTCAGTTTGTGGCCATTTCTGCTAGTTCTATTGGTGGCCACCACTGAAAAAAAGGCCAGCACCCTCAGGTGCTGAACAGGCCCAGCTCCCTCAGCCTCTCCTCATTGGGCAGATGTTCCAGGCCCCTGATCATCCTTGTGGCCCTGCGCTGGACTCTCTCCAGCAGCTCCACATCCCTCTTGTACCGTGGAGCCCAGCACTGGCCAGCATGCTCCAGGGCTGAGTAGAGAGGCAGGATCACCTCCCTCAACCTGCTGGAGATGCTCTTCTGAATGCACCCCAGGATCCCATTGGCCTTCTTGGCTACGAGGGCACACTGCTGCCTCATGGTCAATTTGTCATCCAATCTTACACATAGGTGTAGGTGTGTATTTTACTTTCTCCGAAAGTATGGAATTAATATGACAATGCCAATTTTCAGAGATCCATGACGTTAAATTTTTGTTTTGTTTTGCTTTGTTTTTTTTTGAGGGGGTATCAATACACACCATAGTTGACTCATTCAGCACAATGTTGAATACTGCACAAACTGCTTTGAAAATTAAGAAGAGACTCTATTAATAGTAGTCTAGTAAATCTGAACAGTTTTTGCACAAAGGCACTGTTTCTAAAAAATAGGTTAAGATTATCATCATTCTTCAAGTACTATATTTTGTTTTTGCATGAATTATTTTGCCTTGTACTTGTTCTGCTTCACAAAAACACACAGAAAGCTTTATTTCCCCATAAAGTAAGAGAATTTCTTTTCAGCTCAGCAGGGGTAGCCTTTTGTAAGAGATTATTTCTGACCAAGGAGCTATTTTTAGTCTTTCTTCAAAGGTAGAAGGGTTTTTCTTTGTTTTTGTTACATATATATGCATACGTGTGTACATATTTATACATAAATTTAAATTCTGCAGATTTTGCTGAAGATTTAAACATGAAACAAACTGCTTATTGTATGTATAACACAAACTGACTATTGTATTATTAATCATAGCTATAGATAAAAATAACATATGCAGTGTGAAATAAATGAGAGAGTCTGACTTACCAATTAGGCATATTTTGATACATCACAAGGAAATCTGCTTTAAGGTTTGCACAAGTCCATTTTTTCAGTTTAAAACCCATCCTCATTTTTTTAGGTTGAAGAGTACAGCATTCCTTCAGACTTCTTTTCCATTTCTGAATAGCAATCTGAGTATTGTTTTGCTTTCTGTATTTATAGCCTTAGAACTGTTAAAATATCCTGTTTATAGCAACAATGTTTTACGTTCCTCTCAAGGGAAATAAAGACATCTTTGAAGGGTCTCTAGGATCTTGCAAGTGGATCAGAGGGACTCCAAGCAGCTGAAACAGTTGTTCTAGAGCACTCTCCTGCTTGCTCTTGCTGAAAAGGCTCCATATTTTTTCCACAGCAAAGCCATTACATGCTGCCCATCGCTCTGCAGGTTATTGTCTTAACAAATAATGTAGTGTGCTTTCAGTGCTACTCACTAAGCTACATGAAAGAATTTCTTTTCTGTAGTGCTGTCATGCTATATTTGCCCTAAAATTCACCTTTACCAAAATGGACTGCCTTTAGCTACAAAGAACCCAGCCATCTCAAAGGGGTCTCTGCAGGATCTCTCTGGGCAGAGAGCCCATAAGCCTTTGTATCACTGCAGAGACCAAGTTTCTGGGTACTTCACCGAGCCCCACAATTTAAGAAAAAAGCTGAAAGCTAGTTAAGGTGGCAAAATGGAACCAGGAGGCCTCCCTGGGAGGGGAGGACAAAGGAGACAGCAAAGCAGGAGAACATTTGCCTCCATCCCACATACAGAAATGGCCAAATGCCAGAGTCGCTAATAAAGAAAGACAACTGACAATTTACTTGTGGGACCTGATGAAAACCTGAACAACTCTACCTATGTTCTCTAGCTCTCGAAGCACAAAAGTAAATTCTGGACTGTTTCTTCTAAAGCATCACAAGTCAGCATAGAAACATATTTTTGGCTGCTAGCAGTCTTCAGTTCCTGCACAAACAGACAGAAGGCCTCATCTTAAATAATTTCTGCCTCTCAACTTTCTGTTGCTAAACCTTATGCATATATCCTTCAGCCCCTGCACGTTTCCTATCCACTCAGAGCTCTTGAGGTTCCCTCTGAAGAAAGTGCAGGAGCCACCCGAACTGTCTCAGATAATACATGTTCTATCAGATATGCAACTTTCCTTATTATAGGAAAAAAAAAAATGCTCGCATTTGACCTCTTCTGCTTTCTCATGTATTTTTTCTTTCCTTCAAGCAGCTGAGAATGTTTTCTCCACACATCATTTTTTTCTTTTTATTTTAATCTATTCTCTAATGCCTTCGCTTACTGAGATGTCTCTCGTAGTATCTGGTGGTCTCTACTGACCTTTTCTTAGTCAAGTACAAAGCAGCTGCTGGGACAGACAGATCTGATACCATCCTTATATAACTTCTTAAATGAGAAGTGGGAAGAAATGCTGTGGATTGCCCATTCTATAAATCATAAAACAATCTGTGTGGAACATATCTTTTGGTGATATTGAAGAACAGAGCTTATCTTGTATCTACTGATGTTACCTAAAGAAATCCATCAGAATATATATTCCAGCTCCAATGGTAGACATGGATAAATAAATCTCTTCAGTTAGTATTTTTGACAGAACACCTGTGACATATTAATTGAATTTGGCTTACCAGTTTCTAGAATATAAACCTGTCCCATGAATTCCCATAGAAATTAAAGCACCATCAGACTATGTTGCAGAAATAACTCTTTTACTTACTGATGTAATCTTTGCTACTCTTGCTAACCTTTGTCCCCATGACAGAGACAATGAAGCAGATCTCACGAGAAAGTTTCATTTGTCTATAAATTAGTTAGCTTAGTTTAACTGGTCTTCACTGGATTTGTGATTGCAAGATGAAAAAATCTTTCTACAGTCTAGTCCAACTGCCATAATGTCACAAGAAGAAAGGAAAATTAATAGCTTACTGAGAGATCTAGGCTCCCATCCCTGCAGCTCCATTAAAAAATCTGTTTAAGAATTAAGAATTCTATTTAGAATTATATTTGGCTTAAAAATTCTATGCAACATATATTTTCCTACTAAACCTCTGATCTAATAAAAACAAATAAATATTGGCAAATATATTTAATACATATTTAATGTGTTTTTAATG
The DNA here is from genome assembly GCF_000705375.1 of Tinamus guttatus. The sequence goes on from NW_010585690.1 coordinate 217,995, forward strand.
CTATCATTACTCATTTAGAAGAAATGTGTATCCATTTATAAAAGCAATGAATTCTTTAATAACTCCTCAACTTCAGCAGGCAAAAAACCATCTCGTTGCTTGTTACATCACTCATTACCAGGATTTAACGCATTTATTACATTTTGCCTTGTGTCTGACTGAATGAGACAGTTGATCAGAGACAGTCCGAAGCAGAATCACAGTAAGATTTCCACCACAGAAGCTGAATTTTATCCTTTTTTTAAAGTACCTTATTCATTAAGATCTTTAGAAAGGACATTTTAATATGGCTGAAATTAATGGAACAAGCTCAAAGTTTTCTATTTGGAACAGAATCCTGTATTTACATTTCTGACCACATCTTTGAAAATAATTCAAACGTGTCAGAAACTTACTGTTCAAAAGCAGAATACACAGAGACTAAAGCCCTTGATTAAGGATCAAATTAGAGCAAAAATTCCTGTTAGATGGTATCAAAATCTCACCATTTGCTCATGAGAGAGCTGGGCCAAAATATTTGAAATTCCATAGTAGTAACTCCATTAGATTTCTATCATCTTGACATTGAAAATTTGAGATCAGTTCTCCAAATGAACTTTTAACTATCCTGAGCTGCAATATTATTAGATGCAGAAAACAAATTATTCCAGTTTTATATCTGATCTGGAATAAAAAGTCAAGGGACTAGCAGGATGAAAATTTGAGGATATGATTCATATTGAAATGTATAAAAATGATTTGATGAAAGCTGTATGAAACATGATGGAGGGAAGCAGCAGTTATCAGTATTTTATGTGTAAGTGTGATCAAAATCATACATTAAATAGAAGAAATAAGTTATTTATTCAGATACACACCATAATTTCAAAGGAAGCCATGAATGTACAGCAGTATTTGAGCCTCGTAATGACAATTTCCCCTCTTATTCATTTTCTTTATAACCACACCACTCTGGGGACCATAATTGTTTCAAGGTGTGAAAAAGTGTAGAAATGAATATTTTTTCTAGCATACACATAAAATAAATCATATTATGCACACTCTGTCTTTAAATTTAGGCAAATGAAACCCCAATTCTGTGGGCTGCCCGAGGATGAGAGCTGTAAGCCTGGATTTCATCTGAGACCAGAAGCAGTCTGCCTACAGAGCTAGTGATTCATTTTTTTTTCCTGGAGTGTTGCCCATTTTAGGATCTGTACAACTCGCTGGCCCCCACAACGGATTAGCCAGATGTTCAGCAGCACATGTGTAACACACCTGCTTCACACTGAGACATTTGACTTTGTTAAGGCCAATGAATAGGAGGAGGTGGGGAGGAACAGCAGGAAGGAGACATGGGTTTTAGATTAATAACTCCCTCTCTGGATGTCCAGAACACAGGGCAAGGCACCTTGCAAATAAATCCAGTCTCATCCATCACCCACAGGAGGTAGCAGTTCCTGACAGCAAGCTTACTAGTTGCTCCTCACATGCCACACACAGGTTTTGCAGCAGGGCAGTCCCAGTTTCCCTTAGAGAGGTGAGCCAGCAGGAAGGCAAAACACAAGGCAGAAAGATTAAACAATAAAGAAGAAGAGCTGCCAGTGTTTAGCTGATGACCAGTGTCACTCTTGCAATGAACTCTGCGTTCCAGTATCAGTGGCATGTGGCATATATCCATATGTGGCATATATCCATATATCCATATTCTTACAGCGGGTCAGTCAAGATCCACATGAGGACTTGAAATGCTGCTAGTTGTGGCCACCCCCAGGCAGTTTCCTGGCAGGAAGGAGAAGTTCTGTTCTCCGGGGATGGATTGCTGGGGTGGGGTGTGCTGCACATGCACATGCTAAGGAAACTGGGAATTTAGCCGTTATTAAAGGCGAGGAAAGAACATGCAGATTTGTTTGCTGAAGTCCAGAAGTGTAAAATTAATGTTTAAATTAAATGTGTGTTTCATTAAATATGTGTAACAGCAGCGGGATATAGCTGTTATAGTATTGTTTTGAAAAAGTAATCTTCACATTCAAAATTCTAATTTACTGCAGTATTTTCCCACTCACATTAAACACTATTTTACCAAAAACACATGACTGAATAGTCAATATTCTGTTACTGAAAACTGGAATAGCTTGGTAGGGCTCATATTCACCAGCTCCCTTTTGGGACCATTGGAAGTATCTAGAATTTCTTTAGAGCTTAAAACATGGCTGTTATTCCAGTCTAATAACCAGAGGTGTTTCAAGATGAGATTTTATGAAAAACTACCCTTAACATATCTGAAAAAAAAAATCTCTATCTGTGTTGTATAACCCATAAAGCAAGCACTAAGATAACATATTTTTATGCACATATTGTTTATATCATTATAAATACCACATGCAATCAGTATTACTTTCAGAAGACATCTTGGTGGTGGGATCCAGTCCCAGTCCAGGTCCTCAGCCTTTCCCACAAGGGCTCATATGGGATCTGCTGACTTTGCAAGGAGGAAGGACGCCTGGGTGGCCTTTGGTTGCAGGCATGTTGACTAGCTGGCACCCCACACAGTGCTGCCAGTCAAGTCCCTAGACCAGCTATGTTATTTAGAAATATATTTGCATTTTTCATTCCTTTGCTGAACAAGTACAGGACATGGTTTGTAAACCAAATGACTCTGATCAAAGAAATATCAAGTTATGAACACTCATAACAGGAATCACAATGTTACCAGACATGAGATATTAGCCAGGATGTTAGTGCCAAATTCCTTCTCAGAGTCTGACCAACCAACTGCCTCTGCAGTGCCAGAAGTCAGTATTGCAGCATATTCCACATAGAAGAAATATGTAAACTTTTTTTTTTATTCCCCACTGCTTCTCCCCTTCTTCCCCTCCCCCAAAAAAACACTGCAAGTTTTTAGGTCGAGGCTCTATCTACTTTTTATTTATGTACACCTGGCCTAAACTGTGTATGTTTTGTTCATATTCCCTGTAAGTAACCCTATCATTGCAACACTGTGATTTACCAAATTCGTTATGCACATGGCAAGGCAGATTCTCTTGTCCAGCCTTTTCCTGTTTTTCCTTTTGTGTCTGTCTTTCTGTAGCAGGAGTCTTTCAATTACCCAAATACTTGTGGTTCTGCTGAAAAGCAGCCAGGTGGGCTCTGCTGGCAATTAGCCAGGGAAAGGAGGACTAATTAGTCCTGCCATCATCAGGAGGGCAGCTGAGGAAAATTGGGACTAGCAGCTACTTGGAAGAGAATGTGTAAAAAATAGCTTTTCAGATTTTAGCAGGGTTATTCATCATGAAAGGAAGCAAAGGGATACAGGAACTGATACCTTCAGGGAGAGGGAAACTATTCCTGTTAGGCTTTGTTGAGATGTTTAAAGTTATGCCTGAAACAAAGTCAAATGCTGCTCGGTCATGTAAAAAAACAAACAAACAAACAAACAAGAAACATAATGTTTTAATTAAAATAGGCTCCCTGCTAATGTCAGTTTGATGACAGGAATGTAAGTATTAAGTAACAAATTAAGACAAGCTACTAATATTAGTGTTTGCACTACAAGCAAAGCGTAGGGTTTGGTGAAATGCTGCCATGTTGATCTTCTTCAGGTGGTATATGGGCTAAGCTTATTTAATGCCTGATAATGTTGGAGAAGACGAGAATGCTGAAGTCTTCTAACATTTCCCAAAAATAACCACTAGCTAATGGTTACCTACAGGATATAAATAAATAGGACATAATTCACTTATTAAAAGTAGAATAACTAGTCTAATATATAATAAAAAAGAATAGTTATTAGCTATAGCTATTAGCTATTAATAAAGCTAATATAGCAATTAGCTATAGTTAGTTATTAGCTATATGATAGTTAAGAGGAAAGATTATGCATAGGTGCATATGCATAGGTTGCTCATGCATTTTTACCTATATTTACAGTTTTCCCAGACTATATACAACCTCAACAGCATCCTCTCGTTGTGGTTGACTGGGATATTGCACAACCTGATAAACAGCTTTTTCGCTGAATTTACTAGTGTCAATAGAGAAAACATGTCTGGTTAATGCTATACAGAAAAAGTAGAGTGTTACATATACTGGAGAGACAGAAACTAGTATCATAAAAGTCACTGGTAGTAGATGCATTTCTGTGAAAGCCAACCTACCTGCTTCCATACAGCAATACAAAGCTTCAGTTCGTATAGCCCCATAAAACATTAAAAGGGTAATCAATAATCATACATCTAGTTCCAAAATTGCACCCCATTTCACATTTCCTGTATAGATGGTTCCAGAACTATCTCACTGGAGAGAAAAAGAAGCTTTGGAATATTTTCCAGGAAGATAAGACCCAAACTTCTTGCTGAATGTAGGTTGTTAATTATTCAGAAACACAATAGTCAAGGAAGGAGTCAAATGGAAAGTAAGTAAGGAAATTGTGGATGCTGGTCTAGTGATAAAGGTAGTCAGTTGAAGCAGGGATGCATTTTTTTTTAATCAATAACATTTTTCTTCAGGATCACTCTCATTTTATCCTGTAGCAGCTCACTATAAAATATGTAACCCAGTTTGTCCACTTTCCAAATACAATTAGGTTTTCTCTTATTTCCTTAAGACCAGGTAGAACACTACAGCTGCTGCTAGCATATTCTTTGAAGAAACGTCACAGTGCTTTTCCAGAGAGCTGGTGTGGTCAGGAAGCTAGATGTCCCTTCTCTAAGTGCCCAATGAAATGAGTGCAAATCTATCACTGGGGTAACAGATCTCTCTGTGGCTCTCTCAATCAATGTAGGCACTTTTTGTCTTTCTAAAAAAGACTGTGAAAGGCACAATGACAAACTTTTTTAGATCAGAAAGGAATATAAGGTAAGCCTGAAAAGGAGTACTTTAATGATCAGAAGATAAAATAGGAATGACATGGAGAAAAAAGAAAAGGAAAATATTAGTTGAAGTTAAAATATTATTAATATTGAAAACTAAAGAATAACAAAAGCATATAAGAATAAACTTAGAAAATGAATTACAACCATAAAAGCTATAGAAAAAGGCCTATAAAAATATGAAAAATGAAAGCAGGTATAGATCCATTATTTAATGAGGAAAGTGAGCAATTCATTGGGAACTGAAAGAAACCTGAAATGTTTAATACTTTCTCTATTTCAGTCTTCATAAAAAAAAAAAATGCTAATTGTGACCAGTTCTTTTACTTAATTATTTCTAATAAGGAAACAGGAACACTAGCCTGAGAACGGAACAATCAATTGGATGAGTTAAATTTATACAAGTCATTAGGACTCGGTGAGAGTCACCCTAGAGTATTTATGAAGTTAGTCAAAGCAATTTGGGACCTTTCACTGGAGCTGAAGGGGCATGGAGAGAGTTTTGCAGAAGATTGATAGATTCTAGAGAGTTAGAGAAAAAGCACAGCAGGATACAAGGGAGACAGGGAGCTACAGAAAAGTCAGCTTTCCTTTGGTAGTCAGAAAGATAACTGAAACAAATACTTAACAACTTAAAACAACTTAAAGAAAACAAAAATAATGTGACCTTACAATCCTTTCCCCTAAACTTTCATGAAACCATATACATGAAACAGGTCTCTAGTTCGCTTCCTACTATATAAATTTTAAGGGACAGTAAAAACTTAAATTTAGCATAACAAAACAAAAAACTCAACATATGACAATAAAAAATAGGAAATTAAACTGTCAAAATCCATAAAAACTACAGCTAGCAATCTGATTTAGATTAATGAAAGCTAATATATATAAATTTTGTGCATAAAGTTAATGCTGAAACAGCCTCCAATGGAGTAATGTCCAATAGTATTTTAAGAACATTTGTGTGTGGTTTAATATATTTCATGCTTTTGTCAGATTTATGTGGTCTAAAATGTCTCTGTTCAGGGTGGTCTGTACTTTTCAAGGAAATCAGTATAGTTAAAAGCCCTACCCTCCTTATAATTCTCCAAGTTTTGCTTGTGCTGGTAATGGCCAAAATTTGCATTATACAATGAAAACAAAACATCTCAATGAGTATAATATAACCTCTTAAAAAGTTTTTGTCCTAGATTAACAGCAATCCCATGAATTGCATTCATTATGCTAGTAATTCGTCTCTACACAAATGCTGATCACAGTTTAAGTCAAAGAAAAATTCTCTAATATGAGTTTTGTGGAGTTTCACTCAGACGGGTTAGGGGCAAAGCTCCAGAAAAACAGAGAACTTTCACTTGGATCCCTAAAATGCTGGGAAAAGCATGACTTCGCCCCCAAAATATGTCTTTTTTTTCTTTTCTTTTTTTTCTCCTCCTGTTTACCAGGAAGTGCCAGCAAGGATATAGATGTAGCTTTACCATTATGTGTAGGCATGCCATTCCAAAATACTGACTCACTTGAGATGGTAAGCAATGTAAGTGCTCACACATCCAAATCTTCTGGAAAAACAGCGCTGCTGACAGATACAAATATCGATATGAGTGTAGATGTGATTTGCATTTTCAACTATTGTGTTAGACTGCAAGGAATTCTGCAGGGAACAGTTTACAACTGCTATAAAAGGCAGAAACCTTTTTATTTCTCCAGTCTTCACAGTTAGGACTTCATGCTACAAATTAGTGACTTCAGTGACCTGTATAAATTTAAGACTGCCTTCAGGTCAGTAACCCTGCTAGTAGCAGACATATGTAACACACAGTTTATTCACGCCTAAAAAATGCAGTCTAAACCCGGATCCAATTAGTAATAGTTAAAAGGATTTACTTTTTCATCTTGTAAAGCAACTGCAGCTGAATTTTAAAAGTTGAGAGTAGCAGTAGGAGTAAAAACATAAAATAAAACCCTTAGTGAACTGTTCTTCAGGGTACAAATCAAATATGCCAAAAATCAGCAAATTAGAAACATTTGGTGTGAATTCAGTTCAGTCTCATATTACATTAATCATGAGTTATATGCTCATAGATTGCTTTACCCTCATCCTGCTCTCAAACAGTGAACAAGGCTGGGGATTCTCATTTAACAAAAAAGCACTCACTATTTTATTTGAGTCCAATATTGACTGAATGATATTTTCTTTCTATATCCTGTTCAAACCCTATCATGAATATAGTTGATCCTATATATAATGAATATATAACAACATCAGTGTTGTATTTCTTCCCTTAAGTAGCTCATCTACGTAATATACAGTAGCATTCTGTCAAAAAGCACCTTTTACATTTTTGCAGCTAAGTACATAAAGTACAGGGATATTAAGAGAGAAAGTATCACTAATTTTGTATGATGAGCTGGAAGAGAATCAACATTAGAGGAGATCGAAGGAGGCTCAGGAATTTCCATTTCTTTTCCAAATTTATCCAGATCCTTGAACTCTGTGAAGAACTAAAGATCCAGCTCTGTTGCTTTAGGAAAACTGCTGCGATCAAAATGGACCAGACGTCACAGGAATTGTCAATGCGTTTGTTTAGTCTAATGTTTCTACTACTGCTAATAATACTACTAATCCTGCTACTACTACTACTTTTAATAAGAAAAATAAGCCTAAGGCAGGTCCTGGCTGTGTAAACTTCCAGTCCAAATTTTTAAGATCAGACAAAAATTATAAGCCATGAAAAACAAGATTTTAAAATGAGAAGGAGCAGACTCCCCTAGTAACTCCTCTTTTAAAATTCAATTAAGAGGGAACAAAGTATTTACACTCTAGTTCAGAAGCTGACAATATTTCATGATGGTCTAGTTAGAAAAATCCCAAATGAGTTTTTCTAAATGTTTTTCTGCACTGAAGGTTGTTAAGTCAGCAAGAGTGAATCCTATTTTAAACGCGAATGAGGTAAGTAGCAGAGAAAAGAGCCTTAGACGAAGATATCAAAAATTGATTCAGTTTAAATTAAAGGATAAATAAAACCCATTCTGCAAGAAGAAGCTTCACAGTGCAAAGGCGAAAACTCAGAGAATTTAGGGGATCTTGTCAGTAAGGCCAGCTAAAGATCTCGGAGGAGGACCTATTGTCTCTCAAAATGCAGGGTGCAAATGACCCCTAAACCACAGTTTCTACAAAGAGCAGAGCTTTCTTGAAGGGTTGCAGGCCTACTTGGATTAATGCCTATCCCCAAATCATTTTAGGAATAGGGAGAAAGTCTAGAAGAAATGGTATAGAGGGGTTAACCCGCAACAATAAGAACATCTTGTGAGGTCAAAAAGTGAATGGATAAAGTGAGAATTGCCAAAAGTCAAGCTGAGTTAGACCTTGCAAAGGACATGAAAACAAGTAGTAAAGCGTTATTTAGCAATATAAATAGAAAGAATTAAGAAATTGGGCTAATAAGCAGTGCAAATGGACTTGAGATTTTAGATTTAATAGATACAGACCAGAAGCTAAATGGTTATATAACTTCAGCTTTCAGGAGGCTTACTATGATAAAAACAGCATTGATAATGAAAAGGAGCATTGGAAACATTATCGCAATCAACTTCAAGACAAGAAAAAAAAATCAGAACATCAGGTAATTTCTATCACTGAATACTGAACAACCTGAAATTTGAAATTTTAATTGTGATAACAAAAATACTGGATTCATTAGGTACAGATATTTTACTCTATCCAGTATAAACAAAAAGGGGAAATAATTGCAAGTTTATTTAGTTCACATCTCCAGATAACTACTAAATCATAAGAACTTATAACATGAAGCAAATGACATTGTGTGATAGAACGATATATTGCAAATATAGATTAGGGATCATTTGTCTTTTTGTCCTTTGACTGGACAGTATTATCCTTGAAATGTAACTTTAAGGCATACTTTAACAATTTTTTAATCTTGAAGAAATTCCTGTGAATGTTTGAAATTGAAATTAAATCCATTTCTTCTTGTCTCTTACTCATTGTCCCTCTATCTCAGTGCCAGTGTCATTAATACTACTCAAAAAGAATTATACCAAGGAACTGTAGCTGTTGAACATCAATGTCAAATGCTGGTTTATTTCCAAGAATGG